>BQNB010002072.1:0-129415 GCA_026074375.1 Tanacetum coccineum
GGGAAACCACAAAAACCTTGTCTAAATGATTCTTGGTCCAAACGGTTTACTATAGAAAGCTATACGTGAAGTAAACAAACGTCCTATAAATGTTTTTCGTGTGTGCCCCCAATAGGCTCACACACCTCTAGTCGTGACCGAGCTAGTCCAACTACCATATAATCCAACACTTATCATATATGATTTTTCACTAACATGTCATATTATATATTTTTAACGTAGAATAAGTCTTCGGCTTCGCCTCATGCTTAGCCTACACCTTCAGCAAAAGCTTATTTGTGCTTTTACTTATTCAAACTAACTTCTAGTCCATTATTTCATCTCTAAAATCACAATATCATCAACAAATTCTTTTGAGTAAACTGCAAAAATCATCCCTATGGTTTGTAGTTTGTGGCACAAATCATCCCTAGCCGATACTATTGGCACTAATCATCCCTGAGTGGTGAAATGTTCAGCAAAAATCATCCCTAGAGGGATGATTTTTGCAAAACTTTTTGTTAAGCTTTTTGCAAAAATCATCCCCAATAAGGATGATTTTTGCCGGACATTTTCCACCCAGGGATGATTAGTGCCAATAGTATCGGTTAGGGATGATTAGTGTCACAAACTACAAACCACAGGGATGATTTTTGCAGTTTACTCAATTCTTTTTAAATAGTGAAAACTTATTTTCTTCATTAAAGTCTTAATAACATCAACATACTCTATCTAAAACTTACTTATCATCTAACATCAGAATAACATCAAAATATCATAATTATTAACTATATAAGCACAATAAATTGAAAAAAAAAATCATAATATGTTCATCAAAAACTCTAGAAACATTAAAATATGTAGATGAAGTGTTTTATACCTGAATTAGTGATTAAGCTTGTATTTCATCAACTTTTTACTCGAATCTTCAGCTTTAAGCTTAATCGTTAAGATTTCTTCTTCAACAACATCATTGACATCTTCTTCTTTTATTTTTAATGCGATTCGTGGATGATCTTTGATTTGTGTATGTGTTTTAGTGTGTGTATTTTTGGATCGGTATAAAAGTATGTGTTTTTAGTGTGTGTGTTTGATGAGAGAGAAAGGGAATAATATCTAGATCTAGATGAGATTAATTGGGAATGGTAGGTGTGTGGGGGAAAATAACGTAAATACCCCTCCGCCCTTTTTTGTTTTTTTTAATTAAAATATCCTTTTAATCCTAGTCTTTGATTTATTTTAGATGGAGGGCTGAGATTGGTCCCTTCGTATTCAAGAAATGGAGGGTATCCAAAATAACTCCTCTCAAAGGTAGTCACTAACTAGGCAGGGATGTTATAGTTTTGAAAATCCAGTTTTCCATTTGGGCCTAAGCTATAAATTATAAACTTGGGGTCATATGTGACAATTGGTTATTTAAAATTTTAGCAAACTGACAATTTTATAAGAAAATATGCAAATTTGTTATCTGCAAGGCTGCAAGCCAAAGATGGCATTTAATTTGTAGAACGAAAGGGTTATACCTTGTAAAGGACACCTCTTTCAGCCTTGTATGCAGGAGGGGTCCATGACTTTCGTCGCTCGTGTAGCTCTTCATCTGTTAGCTAAACATCGATTCTCTTCTTTCTGATGTCTATTGTGATTATATCGCCGTTTTGGATAGACCAATTCGACTACCTTCCAGCATTCCCATTAACGTCTCATGAAAAGGGTTCAACCTACACTTACAGGTCCTTAAACTAATGCATATTTACTATAAACACTTTCTTGATATTCTTTCGGCTAATCATGAACATTTTCTTGATATTCGTTTTAGAATGTGTCATGAAAATCACTGTCATTAGCTTTTGTAGCCGATCTTGAAGCTAAAATTACCAATTTGCCATTACTAATGTTACATCTGTTAATTTTCGTTTCTGAAAGGTGATTGAACAGTTTATTAAACTAGATGCAGATTAAAGAGGTAGTAGAACAAGAAAAAGATCAAACCTGTGCTTCGGGGAAAATGTGTCCGACAACATATCTGTGTGAACCACCAGAAAATCTTCCATCGGTTAACAATGCAACTTCCTGCAAAATATAACAAATGTTTAGCTTATAATAACCAAATTACCTGATTAAACAGCGCTTAAGAATACAACATGCATGTTGAACGCATTAAAAAATGTTTTCTATGTCGTTTTGAACCAGATGCTAAAATGGTGTAGACCAATAGAATGTTATACGAGTATTTCTTTGGCATGCTAAAAAGAGGTTAAAAAGGTGTTTATAGGACTAACAGTTTACCTTGCCAAGACCAACGATCATTATTGCTCTTGTCGGTGTCAACATTTCAGGCATACCAGGTCCACCTTTAGGACCTTCACCTCTGAAAAGAACTACCTTCCCCTGAAAACATGATTTCAGATTTTCAACAATTGGCTTAGTCACGATTTTCATGGCATGTTCCGAAAATGTGACTACTATATCTTCTTTTTCTATTGAGTCTGTACCGAATTTTTCTTTAGAATTAATATTCTTTCCTGGTGGAGAAATCCTCCTTTATCCAAAAAAAAGAGTAACGCCTAACGAGTTTTGCAACTATAATCAAACACAAGTTTAGTACATAAACCGTGCTGAAATAATCATCTTGTAACAACCGAACATACGTATAACATGGTTATTTCAAGGGGCACACACGTCAAACAAGGCCAAAACCCGTCCAAACCCGGTTAAACTAGGCCAAACCCGGTTAAACTACGCCAAACCCAGTCAAACTAGGCCAAAAAAATGTTAGTAAAAAAATATGTGTGGTGCAAAATAATCAAAAAAAATCATAAAAAAAGAAAAAACAAAAAAATCCATTAAATCAAAAAAATCAAAACAAAAAAATACAATCAACGAAGAACAAAAAATAAAAATACAAAAAAAATTACAAAAACAACAATCACAAAAAAATGTTGAAAAAAAAAAATAAAACTGCCCATCAAACTAGGCCAAACCCGGTTAAACTACGCCAAACCCGGCCAAATCTCGGCCAACCCGGTCAAACTAGACCAAACCTGGTTAAAGTAGGCCAAACCCGGTCAAACACGGCCAAACTAAGCCAAACCCGGTCAAACTAGGGCAAACCCGGCCAAACCCGGTCAAACTAGGCCTAACCCGGTTAAACTAGGCCAAACCCGGTCAAACTAGACCAAACCCGGTTAAACTACGCCAAACCCGGCCAAAACTCAGCCAAACCCGGTCAAACTAGGCCAAACCCGGTCAAACCCGGTTAAACTAGGCCAAACCCGGTCCAAGAATAAAAAGATAAATGTAGAAAAAAAAAAAAATAAAAATGGAAAAGAACTAGAAAACTAGGCCAAACCCGGTTAAACTACGCCAAACCCGGCCAAAACTCAGCCAAACCCGGTTAAACTAGGCCAAACCCGGTCAAACCCGGTTAAACTAGGCCAAACCCGGTCAAACCCGGTTAAACTACGCCAAAATTTACGATTGTCAAGAAATAAATAAATACAGGTGCCAAGTCAGACAATGTACGAGATTGTCAATCCCTTTCTATTCTCAACTGAATTTCTAGAATGGATTTAACCCTATGGTTTTTTAATCTTTCAATGTATACCAAGATCATCACACATCATTACTTCCGCTTTTGACAACTCAAGACTCTCAAGCAACTTGATCAATATCATGGTTCTGTTTTTGTTAAAGGAGTCCTGAAGTTTTTATATCTTTTTCGTTTACTTGATCAGTAATAGATAAAACAAATATTAAGTAGGCTGAAGTTGGAGATATCGTTGTTGGATCAATCTTGAGCTGCAGCTATTAAAGCCGCATTTTATGACATTGGTGACATTTTTTCCTTTTGCTTTGCACTTATGCTTCACAAAGAAATGTACAAAAAACGATATCCTGCGCTTACTTTCTGAACCAGTTCAGTTGTCTGTTATTAGATATTGGTGCAGGTTTGGAATCTATAACCCCGAATTTTAAAGCTTGGGACAGACTTGTTAACGCAAGAGTACGCTCTTTCTTTGTTACCTTGGATTGGTACTTACTTTTTGGATGTAATAGAGGATTGACATCTTCCTATACAAGGTGAAGATTATGGTACACGCTCAACATTGTATTCTTCTGATGGGTATTATGTCAGAAAATGTTGCACATCACTTCGGCGTAACAAGGCAGGAATAAGACCAGGCTGCAGTGAGTATAACTGAACGTTTCTAGAAAGTGTGTTGTTTCTTTCATATTTAATGCAGAGGTTGATTCCCATAGGATGGCTGCGGCTGCAACTGCTTCTGGAAAGTTCAAGGACGAGATCATTCTAGTCAAAATTAAGGAAAGGATAGTCTTTTATATTATGAATTATGATCTATATGTTCATCTCGAGAAGATCGTTGACCCTAAAACCAGAGACAAAACACCTACAATCTTTGTTGATGAAGTGACCCGTCCCGGAATAAATTTGGCAGATCTTGCAAAACTGAAGCCAGTATTTAAGAAAGACTGGGTCAACCACTGCTGGTCTTTACTATAAATTTCTTTCCTTTGAGCCACAGGAACTTCAAGCCTGGTGAGTGATGGTGCTGTTGATGTCCTTCTTAAGAAAAGAAGTCTCGCTTTGAAGAACGGAATACCAATTCTTGGTGTATTAAGGTATTTACGAAGCTTCTTCATATTTATGTATTTTACATGCTTGTGTGTCCTTATGTCGATGAAGTGAACAAAAGAGAAAAACAAATATATTTTTTTCTTTAAACTAGAGCCTGAAAATTTGTGCAGTTTCTTATGTATCATAACCTCTTACATTGGTATTTAAAAAACTGACCTTCTATAGTTTATGGAAATAACATGTCGACACCTTATTTTGGCTCGTGTTAATGTTGTAAAGATATCTAAATCATGATACTTATGACACGAGCCCGTTGTGTTGCTACGTACTCTACTGCACGAGATGAAGCGTTGTGGCAGAGACTGCAAATTTGGTGTCGTTTCGATGCGTGTGCTTGTTTTTGCACGTGTAACGTGAATGCTAAGCAACTTGTGCAATGCAGGTACGGAATGGGAGTAGCTGCTGTTTTCGAAAAAGGCGATTCTTGTGATGATCTATCCTATGCTAATAGACCATCTAATCTTCCACCCTTTGCTAGCTACGTATGTGTTTCTTTCTTTTAACCAGTATACGGTGGATGTAGCAAGTTACTTGTTGGAGCTTTGAAGAAAACATGGAAAAAGATAAAATTCAATTGGGTTGATCATCCCACATCGAGCTTTGAAGAAAAGTAAGAAGAAAAATGTTATTATAAATATAGAGGAGAACCTAGCGTTTTAGGTAAGGAAGTTTAAAGTTTTGATAAATCATTTTTCGCACATGAACATGGTTATGATTTTATAACTTGTGTTCATATGTGACAAATGGTGGTTCAAAATTTTAGCAACCCAGTAATTTTAGAAGAAAATCTTTTGGTTCTATGTCACAAATGGTTTAGGTTTATGTTTTATTTAAATATATGTAGAGTATATATACTGTTGATGATTTTTGTGTCAACAACTATTTTAAGTAATTGGATTTACTAGAGACCGATGAGATTTCATATTTGGCTCGGATATGAATTAGGAAAGTGTGGAGTGCACACTCGTTGAGCTAATATGAACTCGACCATGACAGAAAGCGCTGGGGTCAAGGGGCGGCCCCTTGCGGGGTCAAAGGGAAAAGCCCCATGCTTGGCCCCGCTGCCAGGTGAGCGGGCATGGGTCAAGGGGGCAGCGGCCTAAAACCTAAACGATTTTCATGAATCAGTATTAAGGATATTACCTTATTTTCCTGCCAAATCCCAACCAACATACGTGTTGGTGATGAGTCGTGACTGTTAGGAACTTAACCAACTTTAACCGACTTTAACTGCCATAATTGTCCAACTGTTTTGTTTTTATAACAAAACAAATCTGGTCTCATTTAGCATACGAAAATCATACAATTCCTTACTGTTCTTGCTTTGATTTCTAGTGCCTAGAATCAAAGTGTTCTTCTTGAATTATCCCCTTAAAGATTTTGTGATACCCAGGCATATAAAGGGTCGAAATACTTTATACGGGAAGTGAACTCAACACGATTCAAGCAAGATATCAAAGATTATCATCACACACCCTAACCCAACCTTCTAACATATAGTAGCGTTGATTTGTAGCACATGTAGCGTTGATTTGTATGTGTAATTTTTTTAAGTATATACATGTGTGGAATAATTAAAAGTAAAAAAAGTGAATATTTGAAAATGTAATTAAATTTTTAATATTTAATAAAACGCATTGCTTTTATAAATAAAAGTATTTTAATCTAATAACATTACGCATTTTCTAAGTTTTCTTTTAGTTTTAAGCAAATTTGTTTTTTATGTATTTACATGTAGTATAAATAATAGAGTAAATTGCATAAATCGTCTCTAACGTTTGGTCAAATTGCATGTTTCGTCCCAAGAAGTCTGAAAGCGCATAGATTTCCCTGTGGTCAAATTGCATGTAATTCTGCTTACCGAACATTCACGGTTTGGTATATGGTTAGATTTGGCATGAGGCAAACAAAAGCTTGACCCTATCGCTAAATATCCATCGACATACTGAGATAACAAGCATGATATGAAAGCTACAGACTCTGAATTTCAATGACATAACAAACATGATATGAAAGCTACATAGATTCTGAATTCCAATCAAACAATGCAGAAAGTCGATACGTTCCTTGTTTCACATTGTTCACGAATATATGAGACGTTGGGTATTTAAGGTACGGAAACTTAACCTTGAATTTGTAGAAGCGTTTTAGTAAAGTGTATGAGCATTGTATGGAAACCTAACCTTGAATTTGTAGAAGCGTTTTAGTACAATGTATGAGCATTGTATGAAAAACAAAATCTTAGGGTAGAGGCGCCAAGTCGGACAATATCGACCATCCATTAGCCGTTTCCTGAGATTGTTAATCCTTTTCCATGTATACCTAGACCATCACACACCATTACTTCCACTTTCGACAAATCAAGTATCAAAAGCAACTTAACCATTCTCATTTTCGCACACCAAAATGGGCCGAGCAATCGAGAGTCAACGAGTTCTGCTTGTACACCTTCGTCCGCCATCAACTTCTTCGTCCTTAGAAAACATCGATTCTGCTATCTCTGTAAGCTGAATATCAGGTTTACAGTTTACTTGGTGAAATTCTTAACGGCTGTGTAACTTTGACTTGAGCTGAAGCCAATTCTTTGTTGTTTAAGTTACATAGCTACGATGTATGTGGTTTGTATATTTGATCTCATGGAGTCAACTATTTATTAACGCTTTTACACACGCATCATGCCATGTTTGCCCTTCCATGATAGCGGTTGATGTTATTGTACTTTGAGAATAGGCATCAGTCTGCACAGTTGGTGATCAATGGCGAATCTTGAACATTTATTTTGGGGGCCAAATTATTTTAAATAGACCAAATAAAAAAGTGGACAATAAATTTTAGACCGAAAGAGTAATTTTTACACTACTTGTCAGGTTCTTTGGGTGGCCGGAACCCTCCCTTGCCCCTACTAAAGTCCGCCATTGTTGGTGATAGTGGTGCTTTTATAAACTTTTCGTAGAGGCATTGTGTTTCTTCAATCTACCGTTGGGAAAAGATCTTACTACTGCTTGAAGGTCCTATGTATATTTATATCCTTTTCCTCATTTTGCTTTATTTTAGTTTACTTATTAAAGAATAAATCTAGTTTCTAAAAATAGCTTATTAGTTTACATCTTCTAGCTTTTAGCTTTTCTATTCCAAGATACTTGATATTTTTTGAATTTAAGCTTTTAGCTTATATCTTATTCATATAGTTTATTTGTCTTAACCTCTTGTTTGTCTTATTCTTAATGAAATCTTATTTTACCTCTTTGGCGTGAAGCTTAAGGGTCTTATAAGCTTATTTCTTTATTAAAGTTTTAAAAATTTTAAGTATTTATCTAGCTAATTAGTAAATAAAGTTTATACCTTTACTAGCTAATTGGTTATTTAGATATTAATAAAGTTTTAAGCTATAGAATTTAAATAAGTTTATTAGATCGGGTGGTTTTATATTCGATTTCGGTTCATCATTGGGTTCTATCCTCTTTCTCTTTTCAATTCTAGTAGTTTAGATTTATTTAGCTTAAAATGATTGTGTTGCCTTATTTGTTGATTAGTATGCTTAGTGAGTAGATTTTATATATGCTTGTTAAGTGATAAATTGTTTAGTGAATTAAGTGTGATTATAAAAGTGGAAATATTGATTAGTAATTTTCGAATTACTTAGATTAGTGTTTTGGTTATTCGAGCGGGCAAAAGCCGTTAAAATAATTAGGCATTAATTTAGTAATCGATATCTTGATAAAAATTGTTTTCAATAAAAGTGGAAATATTGATTAGTAATTTTCGGATTACTTAATTATATATTTAATTCACACTTAAGAATCTAAACATTTCACTTAGCAAACATATCTTTTTATATATATATATCTTTCGTAGATTATTTGCTTGTTTATTGTTATCTAGCAAACATATCACGTTTTATACTCATCCGAATATATCTTATGTTCAACCCGGATACATATGTTGTCATACTGGTATGGTTAACAGCCCACTTTCACAAGCCCAATTCACAAGCCCACACGGTGGTGGATTCTATGTTCCAGGGAATTATGTATATACGCCGAGTGTTTTTCAGTCGCAAGCTACCATGCTTTCGTAAGCATTTCAGACTATGACTCCTCAAGATCATTCTTGGAACATGGATACTGGAGCTTCTTCTCACACTCACTTCCTTTAGTAATTCGAGCATTTATCTATCTGTATTTGTTGTCAATGGTCAATATATTCCTGTCACTCATATCGGACATAGCTTCTTGCATACATCTCATAAGCCTCTTTAGTTAAATCATATTCTTGTCACACCTCACATAATTAAGAATTTAATTTCTGTTCGTAAATTCAGACGTGATAATAATGTTTCTGTTGAATTTGATGCTTATGGTTTTTCTGTAAAAGACTACCAAACCGGAAGGCTTCTTCTTCGTTGTGATAGTACGGGCGACCTTTACCCGGTTACTCAGCTACCTCTGTTTTAATCTCCAGTTGTTTTGCTTTTATTTAGTTCCACTACATGGCACAGACGCGTCGGTTATCCCGGGGAAGATGTGCTTCGTCGTTTAGAGTCAAGCAATTTAATTTTGCGTAATAAATCAAAGTTATCCGCTTTATGTCATACATGTCAATTAGGTAAACATGTTAAGCTTCCATTTTATAAATCTGAGTCTTCTGTTAAGTGTGTGTTTGAAATTATTCACTCGGATTTATGGACATCCCCAATTGCGAGTGAAAGTGGAATTAAATATTATGCTATTTTCTTAGATTATTTTTCGCACTTTGTTTTGGTCTACCATTTGCATAAAAAATCTGATTTGTTTGATACTTTTGTTGCTTTTCGTGCTTATGTCAACAACCAATTTAATGTAGACATTAAGGCTTTGCAGTGTGACCATGAGGGTGAATATGACAACACCCGCTTCCATGACCTTTTTTGCCAAAATGGCATACAATTTCGCTTTTCTTGCCCTCGCACTTCCCAACAGAATGGAAAATCTGAACGTATGCTTCGTACGATTAATAATCTTATCCGTACATTGCTTTTTCAAGCTCACATGCCTCCTTCTTATTGGGTGGAAGCTCTTAATATGGCCGCTCACCTTTTGAACATATTACCTTCTACCGCCATTAATAACGAAATACCATTCACCAAACTTTATAACCAAACACCCACATATGAACATTTGAGTGTTTTTGGATTCCTTTGTTATCCTCCCATTGATGTTGCACACAAACTTGAACCTCGTTCTGCACCTTGCATATTTCTAGGTCACCCCACCAATCACCGTGGTTATCGATGTCTCGACTTATCCTCCAATAAGATAATTATCTCGAGACATGTACGATTTGATGAAGACGTTTTCCCCTTCGAGACCGTCACGTCTTCTATTACACCGTCTTAGGACTTTCTTTTACCACCAATATTACCCACCATGCAGCCTAATACCCTCCCCACACCAGAACCACTAGTCCTACGCGTCCAACCTCCACCCAGCCCAATTACACCTGCGGCCCAACCTATATCCGCTCCACCCAGCCTAACTATTACTTCACATCCCCATACTCATTCATCTCCCAACCTCACACCAAGTTCACCTTTATTCCACACACAATCACATGCCCAAACTGTCACACCACCCACACCGGATACCAACCATACTATATCTCACACAAATAATCCCACCCAAAGTGTATCTATGCATCCCATGGTCACTCGTGCTAAAGCTGGCATTTTTAAACCACTTGAGCGTATGAATTGTCATGTTACCACTACTTCACCGCTTCCTCGCTCTCATGTTCATGCTCTTCAGGACCCTAACTGGAAAGAAGCTATGTTAGATGAATATAATGCTTTAATTACTAACGGAACGTGGGTTCTTGTGCCCCGTCCAGCTAACGTTAATGTTGTTCATTTAATGTGGCTTTTCAAACATAAGTTTCATGCAGATGGCTCATTAAGCAGGTATAAGGCTCGTCTTGTTGCCAACGGACGCAATCAGCAACATGGTATTAATTGTGATGAGACATTTAGTCCGGTGGTTAAACCGGCTACTATTCGTACTGTTTTGAGTCTTGCAGTTTCTCGTGACTGGCCTATTCATCAGCTTGATGTGAAGAATGCCTTTCTTCATGGTCACTTATCTGAGACAGTATATATGCATCAGCCTCCAGGGTTTGTTGACCCTGCTCACCCTGATTATGTTTGTCACTTAAAACGATCATTATATGGGCTTAAGCAAGCCTCGTGCACATGGTTTCAACGCTTTGCCTCTTATGCTACTAGAGTCGGTTTTCAGCACACCAAAACCGACTCCTCGTTGTTTATTTTTCATCGCGGGACTGACATTGCTTATTTATTATTATATGTCGATGATATCATTCTTACAACATCTTTTACATCATTTCTACAGCGAGTCATCAGCTCCTTACATGCCGAGTTTTCTATGACTGATCTTGGCTCTCTTAATTATTTCCTCGGCATCTCGGCTCAACGGACTTTGACAGGCATGTTTCTATCGCAATCTAAATATGCTGGGGAAATACTTGAGAGAGCTCACATGCAGCATTGCAATCCTTGTAGGACTCGGTTGATACTGACTCCAAGTTGGGTCCTGATGGTGACCCAGTTTCTGATTCCACCTTGTATCGTAGCTTGGCAGGTGCTCTTCAGTATCTTACTTTCACACGACCAGATATTTCTTATGCTGTTCAATAGGTTTGTCTCTATATGCATGATCCTCGTGAGCCTCATCTTGCTGCATTAAAGCGTATTCTTCGGTATGTTCGTGGTACTCTTGATCATGGTCTTTAGTTGCATGTTTCTACTACCACTCAGCTCACTGCATATACGGATGCTGATTGGGCAGGTTGCCCAGTCACCCGACGGTCCACTTCTGGGTATTGTGTTTTTCTTGGGGATAATCTACTGTCATGGTTTGCTAAACGACAGGTTACTTTATCACGTTCTAGTGGAGAGGATGAATATAGGGGTGTTGCTAATGTTGTCGTTGAAACTGCCTAGATTCGTAATCTTTTGTTGGAATTATATGCTCCTTTGCATACTGCTACGCTTGTTTAATGTGACAATGTCAGTGTTGTTTACCTTTCTACTAATCTGGTACAACACCAACGTACTAAGCATATTGAGATAGATATACATTTTGTTCGTGATTATGTGACTTATGGGAAAGTGCGTGTTTTACACATTTCATCTCAGTTTCAATATGTAGATATCTTCACCAAGGGTCTTCCGAGTGCATTATTTCTTGAGTTTTGTTCCAGTTTGAACGTCCAAAGACCTCCCATTCTAACTGCGGGGGAGTATTAGCCGAATAATATAAGCCCATCATTGTTTATTATTTTCTATCGGGCTTGACCCATGTTAGCTATCTTACTATGCAAGACTTGTGATGTATTTATATGAGATCATCAATAATAATTCATTATGGAAAATTAACCTAAATCTAATATTTCTGACATTTTTTATTGATCTAATATTTGGCCAGTCTATCAGGATGGGAACATAACATGATCATTTTTCATAGTACTTCAAGCAACGTAAGTACACAAAGCAAAACCCATCGGTACCTTTCTATGTAGCTAGTTTAGAATTTTCATCCGTTTAGTGTTATATCTTGAGATATAAGCTAATTTTAAATGTTTACGGTTAGATGCATGTTACACATCATGATGGACAAAGTTAATTACTTAAATCGTCATTAAGGTTCACCGGGTTTCACATATATTGTCCTTGTATTTTTTTCTGGTAGGACATGTCCTTGTGGTATGCAAAAACTGCGGGTCTTGTCCAACTTATTATCGGCGTTTCAACGGTCGTTAAAAAGAGACTAACGTAATATAGATGCATCAATGTGAGGGCCTAAAGTTGTGCAATTTCTTCCCTCTCAAAGGGGTCGTCATACTTCACCGAAGCTATTGTCTAAACATAAAAATCAATAAAATGACTACCATACTAAATTAGTTGTGAAGTCTATTGTTTAATTAAAAAAACAATTTCTCGTTGATATGACTAGTGATGACCGCGGTTACACTTGGTCTAAACGTCAAGTTATTGCATGTCATGAACCACCTAGCTGGCGATGCCAAGTTAAACCAACTGGGACCAAAATAATATCCCATTTATCGGGAGGATGAAAAACTTGCTTTTAACGAGCTTGCTAACAAGTTGATGGTACATATAGTTGAAAACCGGACCGGACCAACGGGTTTAAGCGGGATCTAGAGTCGCCACCAGTTTGGCTAGCCAATAAAAGCCGCTCGAAAATGAAATGAATATGACCAGTCGGAACTGATAAAAAACGGATGAACCTGACATGAACATGGTCATTTACTTTTTATTTTTCTCCGTTTAAAACGAAAGACCGTTATGTAAGTGAGATTTTTGCTTTTGCTTACTCACCCCCTTGTAGGTTATGAGTTTTTGATTTGGGGTGTTCATCGGTTCGGTTATCGTGTTGTTCGGTTTATTCAGTTTGGTTAATTTGGAAAAAAATTATAGGTAAAACCGAACCGGAATGATCCGAATTCAAATTGGATTAAACCGAAACGAATAATCTGAATTACATAATTTTTATTATTTATTCATTTATTTAGATAAACGTACTTTTAGCTAAAAAAAATTATATTTATGCTAGGAAAAAGTTTTAACATCTTTTTTTATATAAATATAAAAAGAATTATATATATATATATTTATATTAATTCAATTTTCGATTTTGATTATCAAAATCATAACCAACCGAGAACCAAATATTTAGTTTCGCTCAAATTTGGCAAATTTGATTCGGTTTCGATTTTTAATTTATTCGGGTATTACCTGAAGAATAAACACCCTAATTTTGATAGTGGTAAACTAATTGGGCCTGGTTTGGACTAGATGGACAGGCTTTAGATTGGATGGTATTATGCGTCCCTTTGCCATTGCCATCATATATATCAAACGAACGATACGTATTAAAAAAGAATAAATAAATTATAAACTTAAGATATCCTAATATACACCGAGAATAATAAGGCGGTGAAACAATGACTTGACATGCACGTTCAAACGTATATATAAACCCCTACCCATCAAACCCTAAAGCAATAGTTCCATCGATGTCAACAAACCCTAAAGCAATAGCCTTGAGAATGGATTCAGAACCAAGCGATCAAAGTAAAAGGCAAGCGGCCACTAAAAAGAGGATATCTCAACATGAAGATTATCTAATTTTGAAATCAGGATCTGATATGGATCGTATCGATGAAGCTGAACATCACGAAGAAGATGGAGAGTTAGAGTGTAAAGTTTTGAAATCTGGTTGTGATATGGTTGGCAGCATTGCCAGCCAGCATTCAGTTGAACATCGCAGGCCGATTAAGCAAATGGTTTTGAAGTCAGGCTCGGATATGGATGGCCGCATAGCCCCCCTGCATTCAGTTCAACAACGCTGGCCGATTTTGCACATGATTTTGAAATCACGCCGTGATATGGATGGCCAAATATATATTGGGTCTATCCTCAAAACTTGACTCCTAAGGATTAGAAATCATTCTTAAAATTAAACAGAAGTAACCAACTCATGATATTAGATCATTTATTGTTACTCTTAAATAAACAAAAATTACATTATGGACACGGAGACAACGTGTCCATTTATTTCAATGAAAAACAGGATAACACACACTAATGGAAACATTTCCATATATAAAACTATAAAATGATAACACTCCGTATTAAAGCTTCAGGATGAACACACATGTTGAATTAAGATGAATTAGTAAGCTTCAGGATGAGCAATGGCATATGCCTCGAGGGTCTTGAACGTGTTCTTAAGTAATTCTTTGTATTAGTTAAGAGTCTCTTCAGTTGGTTTAGCATTACCTTTGCACTTAAGGACGACGTTGTCCTTGAATACAGCTCCTCCATCAGCAGAAGGAACAAATTTTATATGATGAGTGGCTGAGTCTAGTATGCCCAATAAAGCATCACCTTCAATTATCGTGTGGTTTACGTTAAAGTGCTTGCGATCAATGGCATCAATCTTGTGTTTGCAGAGGTTGAATGGACGACTGCATGTTATAGAAACATTAGGGAACAATAAGTTATACTACTACTGGCATTAAATGTAGTTAGATTACTTATTCATCAATATACTTACCATCACCGTATGTAGTGCTCTTGATGCTTCCAACACCACCACCGCCTTAAGGAGATTGATGGCTTTGTAATTTTGAGGTTCGAGCTTAGGTGCAAGGGTGTCGAAATCATGAAAAAGCTTGAAAAGTTTATCAGCAGAAAGCGAAGAAGAACTTACTTCAAGCTCACTGTTAATAATAATATAAAAAATATAAAAACTTACAAAACGCACCCTCAAAGTATGCGTAAAGTTACTAAAACAATTTTAAACTTCTACCTATATATGATTTTTTTTATATAACAAACTTTATTTATGAAATATGAAACGTATATCTATCGATTCATTCGTAAAAAATATGTCGTTGAAAAGATCGTCGAATTGCGAACAAAACGAGTCAAATATTGCAATGCTTCTGACATACCTACGATTTTATAAAAAATGTTAGATGTTTAATATATACTTTTAAATTTTTTACAGAAAGTCCATGAGGTTATCGGTTCATTGCAAGGTTATTCCCAACGACTGACAAATAGTACTTGGGGTTATTGGTCATTATATGATATGGCTTAATTAAGGGATTTTATCTTTGAATAAACAATTGTGCAAGTATACTTTTGAGGGCATATGGTAGTTTTCCTTTTTTCCTTATCTTTTACCACTTAAAAAACATCTACCTCGAGACTTTCAATCGAGAACCCAAATAAATACTAGCGTACTTAATAGCCATGAAGGAATACCATTGTTCCAAACCTGTGTTGCTCCTTGTACGCATGACTTAAGGAATTAGGGTGTGCTCAGATTTACAAAGTTCTGATGCAAGTTCCAATTCATTGATAGATCATTTGTGACACATTATGCCCTAAACAACAAGTTGTCTTGTAACACCTCCAAATCAATCTGAAACCTTGTTCCAAACTATTAAGTAGACTGCTATAAAAGAACTATACAGGGCTTATAAGTATGTTTAAACACATTGTGTATATAGAGTTTAGAACTCACTATGTACTATAAGCTTCCTGCGTAGGTGCTTTCAGGTTCTAAACATGAACATGGAGTAGAGTAAAGAGACTCGGCATCTATGGATTTTGTCTATCATTTAAAAGTGACTGTTTATCATAATTGTTAAGCCACGAAGGTCTCAACGAGTCCCATTAAGAAACCAAAAACATTTAGACCAAGTCTACTTGCGTGTTACTGGTTGAGGATAAGGATAAGTCAAAGGTGTTAATTGTTATTTGAGTTCTCTTCTAGAAGTAGTGGGTACTTCGTTGATGAGTTTTGGTTGCTGCGTTCTTTTCTAGGATTACTCAAAAAATGTGCTAATTAATTTATGCCGACTATAATATAAAAGCACATCCCCATTGTTTATTATTTTCTATCGGGCTTGGCTCATGTTAGTTATCTTAGTATGCAAGACTTGTGATGTATTTATATGAGATCATCAATAATAATTCATCATGGAAAATTAACCTAAATCTAATATGGTATCACAGCCTTATGATCCTACCCAAAAAAAAAAAAAACCTAGCACGTTCCAAACATTCTCACCACTGCTTGCTGCTATATTTTATTTTTCTGCCGATTGGCTTGCTGCCATTTCAAAATTAATTTATTGCTTGTCTACAAAGAAAAAAAAAGTGTTGTTAGTTTTCGTCTTGACGATCGTGCACAAATAATATTTTTATTTTGTTTTTTTGACAATCACTCTTTATTAACATCCATAAAACCATCAATTTTTATACTCATCCGAATATGTCTCATGTTCAACCCAGACACATATGTTGTCATACTGGTATGGTTAACATCCCACTTTCACAAGCCCAATTCATAAGCCCACACGGTGGTGGATGTTCCTGGGAATTATGTATATACGCCGAGTGTTTTTCAGTCGCAAGCTACCATGCTTCCGCAAGCATTTCAAACTATGACTCCTCAAGATCATTCTTGGAACATAGATACTGGAGCTTCTTCTCACTTGGCAGACATTAAAAATAGATATGTTTGATGTTTCAGGTGTACTCACTTATAATAAAATAAAAATCAGGCAAAATAAATCTCGATATATTCTTAGTAATATCGAGCAATTTATCCCATCTGTATTTTTGCAATGTCCATCTATTCCTGTCACTCATGACCGGAACATAGCTTCTTGCATACATACTCATAAAGCCTCTTCAGTTAAAACATATTCTAGGTCTTACATAGACAAAAAAAACTCACAAATTAAGAATTTAATATCTATTCTAAATCCACAACGTAACAAGATGTTTCTGTGAATTTGATGCTTATGGTTTTTTGTTAAAAGACTACAAACAGAAGCTTCTTCTCTTCGTGTATAGTACGGCGACCTATATACCCGTTTTTTTACTCAGTCAACCCTCCGTTTCAATCTCATTGTTTTTGCTTTCACATTTAAGTTCACTACATGGCACAGACGCCTCAGTCATCCCGGGGAAGTTGTGCTTCGTCGTTTAGAGTCAAGCAATTTAATTTCGCATAATAAATCAAAGTTATCCGCTTTATGTCATGCATGTCAATTAGGTAAACATGTTAAGCTTCCGTTTTATAAATCCGAGTCTTCTGTTAAGTGTGTGTTTGAAATTATTCACTCGGATTTATGCCATCCCAATGCGAGTGAAAGTGGAAATAAATATTATGCTATTTTCTTAAATTATTTTTCGCACTTTGTTTGGGTCTATCATTTGCATAAAAAATCTGATTTGTTTGATACTTTTGTTGCTTTTCGTGCTTATGTCAACAACCAATTTAATGTGGACATTAAGGCTTTGCAGTGTGACCATGGGGGTGAATATGACGACACCCGCTTCTATGACCTTTTTTGCCAAAATGGCATACAATTTCGCTTTTCTTGCCCTCGCACTTCCCAACAGAATGGAAAATCTGAACGTATGCTTCGTACGATTAATAATCTTATCTGTACATTGATTTTTCAAGCTCACATGCCTCCTTCTTATTGGGTGGAAGCTCTTAACATGGCCGCTCACCTTTTGAACATATTACCTTCTACCGCCATTAATAACGAAATACCATTCACCAAACTTTATAACCAAACACCCACATATAAACATTTGCGTGTTTTTGGATGCCTTTGTTATCCTCACATTGATGTTGCACACAAACTCGAACCTCGTTCTACACCTTGCATATTTCTAGGTTACCCCGCCAATCACCGTGGTTATCAATGTCTCGACTTATCCTCCAATAAGATAATTATCTCGAGACATGTACGATTTGATGAAGACGTTTTCCCATTCGAGACCGTCACGTCTTCTACTACACCGTCTTATGACTTTCTTTTACCACCAATATTACCCATCATGCAGCCTAATACCCTCCCTACACCTAAACCATTAGTCCCACATGTCCAACCTCCACCCAACCCAATTACACCTGCGGCCCAACCTATATCTGCTCCACCCAGCCCAACTATTACTTCACATCGCCATACTCATTCATCTCCCAACCTCACACCAAGTTCACCTTTAGTCCACACACAATCACATGCCCAAACTGTCACACCACCCATACCGGATACCAACCATACTATATCTCACACAAATAATCCCACCCAAAGTGTATCTATGCATCCCATGGTCACTCGTGCTAAAGCCGGCATTTTTAAACCACTTGAGTGTATGAATTGTCATGTTACCACTACTTCACGCTCCACGCAATCTCATGTTCATGCTCTTCAGGACCCTAACTGGAAAGAAGCTGTGTTAGATGAATATAATGCTTTAATTACTAACGGAACGTGGGTTCTTGTGCTCCGTCCAGCTAACGTTAATGTTGTTCATTTAATGTGGCTTTTCAAACATAAGTTCTTGTTGCCAACGGACGCAATCAGCAACAGGGTATTAATTGTGATGAGACATTTAGTCTGGTGGTTAAACCGGCTACTATTCGTATTGTTTTGAATCTTGCAGTTTCTTGTGACTGGCATATTCATCAGCTTGATGTGAAGAATGCCTTTCTTCATGGTCACTTAATCTAGACAAGTTTATATGCATCACCTCCAGGGTTTGTTGACCCTGCGCCACGCCTGATTATGATTGTCACTTAAAACGATCATTATATGGGCTTAAGCAAGCGCCACGTACATGGTTTTAGTGGTTTGCCTCTTATGCTACCAGAGGTGGTTTTCAGCACAGCAAAACCGACTCCTCGTTGTTTATTTTTCATCGCGAGAACTACATGCTTATTTATTATTAATGTCGATGAGATCATTCTTACACATACTTCTACAGCATTTCTACAGCGAGTTTATCACTCCTTACCATCCGATTTTTCTATGACCTACTTTGGATCTCTTAATTATCCCGTTCGGCGTCTCGGCTCAACGGACTTTCGACAAGCATGCTCTATCCGCAATCTAAATATGCCGAGGAAATACTTGAGAGAGCCCACATGCATCATTACAATCTTTTTAGGACTCTGGTTGATACTGAATCCAAGTTGGGTCCTGATGGTGACCCGGTTTTTGATTCCACCTTGTATCATAGCTTAGCAAGTGCTCTTCAGTATCTTACTTCCACACGACCAAGATATTTCTTATGCAGTATCAAGCATGTTTGATCGCAATATGCAGAGATCCCCGTGATCCTCATCCTTGCAGCATAAAGCTTATGTCATATGTATTGTTTGTTGTACACTGATCATGGTCTTCAGCTGCATGTTTCCACTACCACTCAGCTCACTGCATATACCGATGCTGATTGGGCAGGTTGCCCACTCACCCAGTAGTCCACTTCTGGGTATTGTGTTTTTCTTGGAGATAATCACTGTCAAGACTGCAACAAACATGTACTTTATTCACATTCTTAGTGCAGAGCTTGAATATAGGGTGTTTGCGAATGTTGATCGCTGAAACTTGCCTGATTCGTAAATCTTTTGTTGAATTACATGCTCCCTTTGTATTACTGCTCGCTTGTTTTACTGTGACATGTCAGTGTTTTTACCTTTCTACTAATCCGGTACAACACCAACGTACTAAGCATATTGAGATAGATATACATTTTGTTCATGATTATGTGGCTTCTGGGCAAGTGCGTGTTTAAATACATTCCATCTCAGTTTCACATTAGCAGAAAATCTCACCAAATGCCTTCCAGTGCAATATATCTTTAGTTTTCGTTCCAGTTTGAAAACGCCGAAGCCTCCCCGAACCAACGTGCGGGGGAGTATTAGCCGAATAATATAAGCCCATCATTGTTTATTATTTTCTATCGGAGCTTGGCCCAGTAGTTTAAATCTTACTATAGCAATGACTTTTTGATGTATTTATAAATAGATATCAATAAAATTCATCATTGAAAATTAACCAAAATCTAATACTAATTTGTATGTAGGTAATGATGGGTTATTTAACTGTATACTTGTCAAATGGTCGCAAAAGAGATTATTGTTGTTCCTACCCACACGCATGTGGTTGGGATATTTGGAGAGCTAAAGCATCATGTAAATGTCAATATGAGACGGGATCAATTGAAATATGGCTAATTAGCCCCCTAAGGATACAGGATATAACACAATTGATGTTGTATACTCCATCTTATCTCATTAAGCCCAAATGAACCCGTTTACGATTAAATGGGTCAAAATTGAGACCTCTATTGCGTGTTCAACACATTAATCATAATGCTTCTCTTTGGCTTGATATGTTGGGAGGAGAGGATTGGTTTGTGACAGAAGTATTTGGAGTGGATGAAAAATATATTCTGTAAGACTCACCTAAAAATGAAATATGGACGGGCTGGGTGAGTTTGATGATTCGCCGAAACTTGTTGTGCACATACGAGCCATTATTTGTACAACCAACTAGGCTCCATTTTTCAGTTGAATCTAGTGACTAACTGGTTTGACTCATTGGTGACAAGATATGATGAAACATCCCATCGGTGTATAGAATTAAGTCCCAGGGATTAGACAATGACTTGATGTGATTCCTAAGAATTTTTTAACAAGCTGGTTAGCGTTTTATATGGTTTAATTATCAAATTTGGCAAAATTTAATAATGCACCATATCTTGCTGATTCAAATGCATTTCAGGACCAATAAGGACTCAAGGTACATGTTTGTAGAGGAACCTGTAATTTTTGGGAGTTTTTTGATCAAAGTTTAATTATATGTGACTATGAGTGGACTAAGAACACAAACGTTATGAAGTTCAGTGTATTTAATTAACAAATTTTCGTTTTGGTTTCTATTTACTTCGACTAATAATAGCAAATCGTGGTTCTTAAAGTTCTAAAAATGTGTTATCTGTATGGTCCATTGGAATTATTATATGCCCATTCTCAAATTTGTTGCTTTCTTTGGTAACTAGTCTTTTCTCTGTTTGGATAGGTCATGATGAACTTGCTCATTGAGAACATAAAAACATAAAATGACAAACTATTTTCATGTTTATATTTTTGGGTAAAGAACTATTTACAGGTTTATATTCATACCAAAGTAAGGTCTTACATGTTTGGCTGCAGACTCTCATATCTGCATTGCCTATATCTATTTCTAAATCTATACGTCTTCCTATGATTTAAAAATAAAACCAAAACTCATTTTGATGCCAGCATAACCGAGCAATCTTAAAGCGGGTGCAGAATCACTACTAGTATCGAGTCCTTTGAGGTCCTGTCCTGATAACTCGGCTAGCAATGCAAAGATTGATCATCAATAAGCTCACGATAAAATTACTGATTATGGTTGCGTCTATATTGATATAAAACACCACTTACCACTCCAATTTGCCACTCCTGGCATCTAAAGTCTTTGAAAGATGCTGCATCCAGTTCCTGCAATAACATAGCGGTGCAAATTATTACTATTACTAAAAATACTGAGACTCTGAGCTTACAATGTTGTAGATGGGAGCTGGGAACAATTCTATCTTTTATGGACTTATGTGTTGGCATAACAGAGAACCGTGGTGCCAAATCTTGTGATGTAAAAATCCATCTATCACAAAACCAACAATTAGAGATACGTCCACTGACAAATTAAATATAAACAAATACAAGATACATTAAACTACATTCGAGTTAGAAAAAAAGTTTCGCTTACCCAATATATAGAAAGATACAGAAATGCGTCTACTCACGAACCAGTAACTTCATCCAATAGCTTTCCATAGAACTGTCCATGTTGATGAAAATTTGAAATCAACAAACACTGAACTAATGATATTTTGCTACCAGATGAGATTTTTATGTACATTGTAAAAGCTTCCTGTGTATTTTCACACTTCCCTTATATTTATTGGGTCTATCCTCAAAACTTGACTCCTAAGGATTAGAAATCATTCTTAAAATTAAACAGAAGTAACCAACTCATGATATTAGATCATTTATTGTTACATCAAACATAAACAAAATACATTATGGACATGACCAAACAGTGTCCATTTATTTCAATGAAAAACAGGATAACACACACTAATGGAAACATTTCCATATATAAAACTATAAAATGATAACACTCCGTATTAAAGAAAGCTATCAGGATGAACATTCATGTTTGAATTAAGATGAATTAGTTAACTTCCAGTATAGAGCAATGGCATATGCCTCGAGGGTCTTGAACGTGTTCTTAAGTAATTCTTTGTATTAGTTAAGAGTCTCTTCAGTTGGTTTAGCATCACCTTTGCACTTAAGGACGACGTTGTCCTTGAATACAGCTCCTCCATCAGCAGAAGGAACGAATTTTATATGATGAGTGGATGAGTCTAGTATGCCCAACAAAGCATCACCTTCAAAAATCGTGTAGGTTACGCTAAAGTTGCTTGCGTCAATGGCATCAATCTTGTGCTTTGCAGATGTGAATAGGACGGCGCACGCGTTATATGAAACATTAAAGGGAACAATAAGTTATACTACTACTAGCATTAAATGTAGTTAGATTACTTATTCATCAATATACTTACCATCACCGTATGTAGTGCTCTTGATGCTTCCAACACCACCACCGCCTTCGAGGAGATTGATGGCTTTGTAATTTTGAGGTTCGAGCTTAGGTGCAAGGGTGTCGAAATCATGAAAAAGCTTGAAAAGTTTATCAGCAGAAAGTGAAGAAGAACTTACTTCAAGCCCACTGTTAATAAAAATATAAAAAATATAAAAACTTACAAAACGCACCCTCAAAGTATGCGTAAAGTTACTAAAACAATTTTAAACTTCTACCTATATATGATTTTTTTTATATAACAAACTTTATTTATCAAATATGAAACGTATATCTATCGATTCATTCGTAAAAAAATATGTCATTGAAAAGATCGTCGAATTGCGAACAAAACGAGTCCAATATTGCAATGCTTCTGACATACCTACGATTTTATAAAAAATGTTAGATGTTTAATATATATACGGAAAGTTACTAAAACGACCTTGAACTTTTACCTATTTACGACTTTTATATAACAAACTTTGTTTATCAAATATGTAAAACATATCTATCGATTCATTCTTAAAAAATATGTCATTGAAAAGATCGTCGAATTGCGAACAAAATGAGTCGGATATTGCAATGCTTCTGACATACCTACGATTTTATAAAAAACGTTGAAGTTTAATATATACTTTTAAATTTTTTACAGAAAGTCCATGAGGTTATCGGTTCATTGCAAGGTTATTCCCAACGACTGACAAATAGTACTTGGGGTTATCGGTCCTTTGCAAAATTAGTTTCGCGCGCTTCGCGACGACGCGCGGGTTACGAACCTCGTAATTATATTAAATAGCATAAACTATTCACCATATTTGCTAATAAAATATTTACCATGGCACGATTCCTGATTTTAGTTGACAACCAAAGTAAAAAGAAAAAAATCTTAAATTCTCAAAACGCACCTTGAACTTTAACCTATTTATGACTTTTTTATATAATAAACTTTATTTATTATCCAAATTTAAGCGCATATATTATATATAATATAGTATATATATTATATATATCATCGATAGATTATATATATTATATATATATAGAAGCCCGCGCTTCGTTGCGGGGCGGTAGTAATAGATATGGTATACATTAGATGTTTAAGTTAACGGTTACATTATAGTAGTCGTTGCATATTAGCTGACTATTGCCTTTGTCTGCGGGGTGCCATTGCGTAGTTCTGAATATTTAGTCTTCTTTTTTCTTCTTTGCTGGTGATGAAACTTGGGGTAACATAGATCTTTTAGTTGGGAACCTGCTGTTTCATTTTTCTGAGTGGTTGTTAAGGTTTGTGATATTGTGTCTGTCACATGATGCGGTGGTGTTCCTGCAATGGCTACTGTGTTAGTGGTAATTTTTCTTGTATGTCTTCACCTCTAGTAATGGTCAGTTCTTGTAGCAAAAGGTCAAACAGACGTAATCTTTCACATATCCAACTACTGAAATCAGTGATATAACAATCTTTGGCCTTTATAAATATACCTATAAATTATGTGGAGGACTGTCAAATTTAATTGAACACATAATGCTCTTTCTTTGTGTTAATAAGGTGGGTTACTACTTTTTTTCAAATCTATGTAAACGACTATTCTAATTGGAGTGAAAGTGATCAAGTAAGAACAAAAGTGATCAAGTAAGAACAGTGCTGGTTAAGCTTATCACTGTATAGAATCGTTTTAAAATCGGGAACAGAAATATACAGGGCATCCCGTTCAACCATTATAACCAACTTCTACGAATTTCATTGATCACCCAATAACAATAACTGAGAGCAAGCTTAGGCACTCTATTTACATCTGTTAAGTGACATTTAGTGCCTAAAGGAGGCTTCCAAGTTGCAATAAAGTGCTAGGTAATATATACTTGTATGACTGATATGAGAGAATCAGGGGTGGTCCTCCGTTCCCTATACTCTAACACTGTGTTCTCGAGATTAAATTAGAGAAGAAAAGAAAAGAAAGGAAGGGGAACAAAAACATATTTGTGTTCTTGAGACAAATTTAAGACACTGAACAGCAAGTTTGCGATCAGAATTATTCAGCGCTACACGAATAAATGATCAAAGAAAAACACGCCAATCACACCACATCGACACGATCAAATTTTATCGAAGATTATAAATCGGCGTCACTATACGTAGGTAATCATTTAGTTTTACAAATCTCTGTCATAGAAAAACTATTTATCAAATACACTTCAATTGTCAAAAAGTATTCAGAAAGCTTTTTTATTCCATGTCTTTGAAAAATGTAAAAAAAAGATTTTCAAAAACTTTGTTGCAGCTTGCATTAGATGCTAATGAAGAGATGTACTATTGTTCAATTCTTAGACAAATTAAGAAGGGTATTGCTTGAATCTAACAAAATAATATATTATTGGGTCACAAATTTAAGTTATCCTGGATAAAATACGTAGCCTCACGGTCTCCTCACATATGAGATAAAAACACATCTCTGTATCACTAACCTGATGAGAAATATAAGGTCTGCACTCATCACGGTTTTGGTTAGTTTTTTCGAAAAATTGGCATGATCCTTCGAGTTCATAGCTGGCAACTCTGAACAAACACATATGAATAAACCACATCGTTAGGTAAATCTAAAAATAAAAACCTGTTACAGTTTTTACGCCTATCTTAGGAAAGAAGTGCAAATCACCTGGATATCTATGAAAAGGTGCGAGATCCGGCCTGAAGACACTGTCCGGTTAGCTGGCTCAACAACACCATGAGTAGATGGCTGTGCAGGCGGTAAACGAGATCCGATATGCGAAACATATTCTGAGGTACTCAAAGTCACAGGTGTCATTGGTTGCTGGACCCCTAACAAAACAGAAAATATATAAGAAAACATAACCTGTAAAAATCAACGCGGAACACGTATAAAATGTTCAATGCCAAATTTGGCTGAAATTATACAACTAGGTTGGCTTGGGTGGCTTTAAACCCGTCGGGTCACACCGGGGGTTCGAACTTTTTAGAACCAATTTCTTTTGACACATTATCAAGGCCAAAACAGATTTAGGCTGCACATATATGAGTCTATCCTTCAAACATATACTGTTTTCAAAATTTAATAAAGCTGAAAGTTCTTCAATCATTTATAAAAAAATTATGGACCATGATAGAACATGGATGCGTAGTAAATGATCAGAAAAAAGGGCTTACTTTTGGAAAGGTTTCTGAATTTGCATCCTTTTTTATTCCTAACACCTGCTCAACCCAAGTACATAAACATGTAAAATACCGTAAGCATATATGAGAAACGTATTTAAGCCTAAATTTTCTAGACTAATGTTCCAAGATCCACATAAATAATAGCAATATGTATTCTTTATTTGGCAGGCCAAATACATACAGAATACATATCCTTGATGCTTAAGTGCAGTTGGTTATCAAGTTGTGCCGTATCGCACATAAAAATTCTTTCATATTTTTTTATTGGTAAAGCATTGTAAATAACCATTTTAGCTTCGTTATTTTTTGCAAGCTTTTTTTTAAGTTCGTCACTTTGTTTATCAAAAGGGACAACCTCGTCTAGTTTGGTTTCCGGATTTTGAACAATAGGTTTAAAGTCATCGTCGGTAATAATATGCCAAAGATCAAGATCTTTTGATTTAACATATGTCTCGAATCTATTTTTCCAATATATAAAACTATCTCTTTCGAAAAGTGGTGGTCTTTGCATAGATTGCCCTTCTAGATATTTGTCAGAATCAATAGATCGATCCAAGCTTTAAAATACAGTATATTTTAAAAATCTTGAGTGACCTTGGCTCTGATACCAATTGTAGGAAACTAGAAGGGGGGTTGAATAGTTTACCGGTTAATTATAGCGTTTTGAAAAACTTTGTTTGATTGTAAAATGCTTTGATTCGAGATATGTGTCAATCAATCCAACAATATGAATCACAATATATCTAACTAATGCAATAAGATAAGTAGATGTAAATGTAAAGAGATAAGAAAAGAAAACAACCAAACGACGACACCGATATTTTATAATGGTTTGGCTACGAAGCTCCTCTTCATCCTACTCCACTCCCCGAGCACAAAACCTCTTAATTACATATTATTTACAATAACCTAATCCATCCTTAATGATTGTTACGTTAAATAAAATCAATTGAATTGAAAAAGGATTTAGAAAACATTACCTTAACTAAAAAATATTAGGGTTCCTTTGTTCTTTGTGTTGTTCGACCGGCCAAGGAGAGAGGAGAGGAGAAAAAAGTGATTTTTCATTAAGTTATTATTTGTATTTATAGGTTTAGGAAAAGATAATTACCAAAAATAAGCTGTAATCAAATTGGGATTCTTTCCCTTTTTTTCTCTTGTTCGGCCGATCCACAAACCACCCTTTTAATTATATATATATTATTTATTTATTTATTATACATTTACTTTAATTCTAAGTAAAAACCTTTAATTATTTTGCTAAACCTTGAACTTTCTAACTAGTTTTCAAACTAACATTCGATTCTAACTATTTTTAAAAATAGAAAGTACTCTACAATCTATAAAATACTAAACTAATATATATAATATGAATTACATATACATAGTACGTACACGACATTTGAAACTACGCAAACCTTTCAAATGATTTCATTTCTACAAGTACGATGATTCATCATATGTACTCCATCTCATTCGCATATAAATCACATAAAACACATATTGACAACAATAACTGAATATACAGGCTTTAAACTAACCTGCTAAAATCTCATTTGTCACGGTATCCCCTCCTTTAGGAAATCTCGTCCCGAGATTTTAACCATTAGTCTCGACAATATTCATCTCAAACAATTGGGATTTTTGCCTTCGTATTCATATGATCCCCTCACGTTCAGGTAATCTCTGGGTCCACGCTCGAAATTTCCACGCACTTTCCGATAGGTATTTTTCTCTGTGCTTAAGAGTTTTGGACCTCACGGTCCATTAATCTCTAGCTTTCTACAAAACGTAATGTCTTATCTACCTTATATCATCCAATCGGCACATGCAAATTTGCATCAGCTAAAAACACTTCTTTAGATTGTCACATGAAAGTGTCATCCACCACTACTTAATTCTTTAGGTAATTCAACACTATATGCCACAAAGACCAATTCTCTTCGAGGATCTCGAAATGTCCTACAAATCTTGGAGCTAACTTTCCTTTCTTTCAGAACCCGCACTACACCTTTCCAAGGTGAGACTTTCAAACATTACATGATCACCAACTTTGAAACTCTAACGGTTTCCTTCTATTATCTGCGTATAGCTCTTCGGCGATTTCTAACAGCTTTTAAGGCTATCTCTAATCACAACCACTTTTTATCGGTTGTTTCTTGCACCAACTCCGGTCAATTAATCTGCTATCTCTATTTCTTATGCCCATAATCACCGGAGA
This sequence comes from Tanacetum coccineum, assembly GCA_026074375.1. Classification (NCBI taxonomy): domain Eukaryota; kingdom Viridiplantae; phylum Streptophyta; class Magnoliopsida; order Asterales; family Asteraceae; genus Tanacetum; species Tanacetum coccineum. The sequence continues at coordinate 28,102 of BQNB010002072.1, forward strand.
CCTACATACTATCCTTCCATAAAAACGCCTCAAAAAGGAGCACAACGAATTGCTTCGAATGTAGCTTTTGATATAGGGAATATTCAGCCAATGGAAATGAAATATTCTCACCCTTCAACCAAAATCAATCTCACTCGCTATCATATATCCTCTAACGTTATATTGTTAGGCTCACTTTGTCATCGTCTGAAGCCGATAAGCCGTACTCATATCTAAACGCTGTTCCCAAGCTTTTGCAAACGTTTGCAAAACCTTGACGTAAAACGTCCATTTATACGAAATAATCGATGTTTGTACACCATGTCGTGAACATCTCATCGGCATGTACAACATGCTAACTTCTCCTATACTATTAATCCTCCCGTATTGCCATGAATGCGCCGATTTGGTCAACCTATCATAATAGGACCAAGTCGACATCATGACCACTACTTTGACCGTGGTAACTTTGTTATAAAATCCATAGCTATTTTCTCCACTTGCTCTCAGGTATCTCAGGTTGTTGCAATAAACCTGACGGTCTTTGATGCTCTACCTTTACCTTTGCGCATGTCAAACACTTGCTAACATAAATAGCAATCTCCTTTTTCATACCCAATCACCAATACATGTCCCGAATATCATAGTACATCTTGTCCGCTTCGAGATGCACAAAGTACCTCCTCTTATGACATTCGTCCATGATCTTGGTTCTTACACCGCCCACTAATGGAGCCCATATACGATCCATATAGTGTAGGCTTCCATCCTCTCTCTTTTCCATTTGTTGGTCTGTACCATTCAATCCTTCAGCTATCATATTTTCATCCTTAAACGCTTCACCTTGAGCTTCCAATATCAGTCCTTTAATTCGGACTGGAATTGTCACTGCTCATCGCTCGCACTTGTTGAGGCTTCACTCTTTCATTTCTGCTTAAAGCATCAACTACTACATTTGCTTTACCAGGATGGTACTTAATCTCACATTCATAATCACTAAACAACTCTAACCATCTCATTTGACGCATATTCAACTCCTTTTGATCGAATATGTGTTGAAGGCTCTTATGATCTGTATAATAACACTTTTGTTCGTACAAATAATGCCTCTAAAATTCTTTAGCGCAAACACCACCGCGCCTAACTCTAAGTCGTGAGTCTGGTTAGTTCTTCTCGTAGCTCTTCAATTGTCTTGATGCATAGGCGATTACCTTATCCCTTTGCATAAGAACACATCCCAATCCTTGGTTTGACGCATCACAATAAACCACAAAAATCTTCTACTCCATCGTGTTTGGTAACGACAATTTGGTTGCATTTACATAAATTTCCTTTAACGTTTTGAAAAAGCTTCCTTCTTGCTTCTCACTCCCACTCCTACTTTGTTCTCCGAGTCAATGAAGTAAGTGTTTAAGCTTCTTGGAAGAAATTTCGATGAACGTCTTATGATATCCAGCCAATCCAAGAAATGATCTTACTTCAGATGGTGTCGTAGGGGCTTTCCAACTTTTCACTGCCTCAATCTTACTTGGGTCCACGTGAATACCGTCGTGATTTACCACGTGTCTAAGAAAATGTACCTCTTGCAACCAGAACTCGCACTTGGAGAACTTCGCATACAACTTCTCCTTCCTTAGCAAATCCAACATCAATCTCAAATGATTTTCATGATCCTCCTTCGTCTTTGAGTATATCAAGATATCGTCAATAAACACTATGACGAACTTATCCAGGTACGGTTTGCATACTCGGTTCATTAAGTCCATGAAAACTGCGGGTGCATTTGTTAATCCAAATGGCATAACCGTAAACTCAAAATGCCCATATCGTGTTCTGAACGCGGTCTTTGAGATATCATCATCATGCACTCTCAGCTGATGATAACCAGATCGAAGGTCTATTTTAGAGAAGTAGCGCGCTCCTTGAAGTTGGTCAAACAAATCGTCGATCCTAGGGAGTGGATAACGATTCTTGATGGTCAACTTGTTCAGTTCACGATAGTCTATGCACATGCGAAACGATCCATCCTTCTTCTTGACAAACAAAACTATGGCTTCTTCCCCCATGGTGAGTGACTTGGCCGGACGAATAATCCCTTGTCTTGAAACTCATGGAAGTTGCCTCTGACAGTTCTTGCATTCTCCGAAGGCGCTAGTTCGATATGGCGACTTTGCTCGGGCGACGCTCAGAATCAAATCTCTACGAAATCTTTGTCGTTTGTGGCGGTTAATCTCTGACAGGTCATCCGGAAATACGTCCTCGAAATCACGTACGATAGGAATATCGCTTAATGTCGGTTCATTCCTTTGTGCTCATTAACGTCTTTGTCTTCCCGACATTACGTTCTCCTTGAACACAGAGTACCTTACCTTCTTCTATAGGTATCCTAACTATCTTCTCGTGACACACGATCACAGCCTTTTGGTTTGACAACCAATCCATTCCTACTATCACATTAAAACTTCCTTATCCCAATGGTATCAAATCTATAGGGAATATAGAATCTCCTAGCTCCAGTCTACAGCCACGAAAAATTCTATCAACTTCTTCCTTCTTACCATTAGCTACCTGATTCGATCCAAATAGTCTATATATAATAAAATATATATCCTAAATATCTCAAATTAATTATAGTATAAAGAGTATCCCGTTTGATATAAAAATTGCTTGAGGACAAACAATCTTTTATCTCCCGGATGTCGTATCCCGACAAGAGGCGAATTTGAAAACCGCGAAAGTACTTTGTTTGATGCTTGAATATCAAATATTTTGGGTTTTTGATTCTATTTCTACTTATGAAACGCAAAAACAAATAAAGGCAAGAAAACAAATAAGGCAATTAAGGATTAAAGCTAAAAACGATAACGAGAATCGAAAAACGCGACTTAGAAACCTAAATTAACAAATTTTAACCCTAAAAATGCAAATTTAATTTTTAAAAGTCCTAAATGATTAAAAATAATTTTATAAAAAAGAATTATATTTTTTTGACTTTTATTTAATTTTTTATGAATTAAAAACACTTTTAATCTAAATTAAACATTAAAAATATTAAACTAATTATAAAAAATCTAGAAAAATTACTGAAAATATTAAAGACTAAAACTAATGAAGGAAAAATAAATCTAGCAAATAAGCCCTACGGATAAGCAGTGAAAATAAGCAAATTGGCTTAATAATCAAAACGGGAATTTAATGAATAAATATCAACATGTAATGAAAAAGACCCAAGGGCGAGTTGGTAGTGGATAGTGTGTTAAAATGTTAGGCAGTTAAGGTTGAGGTCCCGGATTCGAGCCTAGGGCTTCCCTATACGGCCTAACATTTTTATTTTGCAAAACTTATTTTTGAAAATGCTAGATTAGACTAAAATAAGCACTTTTTGTAAAACAACATTTTCTAAAAACCACTAATAAGCCAGAAATAAGCTAAGAAAAAGAGATAGTTTTGCTTATTAACACTAATGACTAATAGAGAAAACTGTTTGGAGTTTTAGGACAAGATAAGCAAAAGGAAAAAAAACAAAATAAGCTAAAACAGGCTTACTCTTATACTTAATAAGCACTAAGACCAAAAATAGGCTACATTATAAGCTAAGAAACTCAAGAAGACAGTAGCACTTAAATAGACAAAAAGGGGTAAACCATCACATTATAAGCTATCTTTAAGGACTAATAAGCAACGAAATAAGCTACATGCTAAAAACAGATGAACACTATGAACTAATGATAGATTGGAACAAAAATAAGCTAAACTTATTAAGCTGAAAACCACTAAAAAGCAAAAGACAGATTGCATTCTACCAGATTAAAGGACTTTTTACAGACATTTAAAACCTAAGATAAAAGAACCACCTAAAAAGCCAAAGGGATAAGCTGAGATAACTGAAACAGATAAAGACTATATTCTAGGAACACAATATAAGCAAGATATAAGTAAAAGGAAAAAGAAATGAAGCTATGAAAAGGAGATTTAAAAAGAACAGATATAAATAGAGACCAATTGGAGAACAGGTTTTAGAACTCAAAAAGGATTTTTATAAACTAGAAACTCAAAACAGATTCATTATAGACTATGACAAGCTAATTTAGTTAATTGCTAACCAAAGATAAGCTAGTCTTTGTCCACCAATCATCTGCAAATTTCAATCATGAAGCTTATCCTTAACATCTCCTAAGCTCTTTGACATTTAATTGGACAAAAGGACTCAAATGAAACTAACCAAGCTAGAATGCTTTCAAAACAGTCTTACCTAGTGACAAATAGAGCCAAATTAATCATAAAATCAACACCTTGTTTGCACATTAAAAGACTAAGCTTAATAAGGCTTATTAGGACACTAAAAGAATGACAGATTCAAAATTCTTATGAAATAGACTTGAAAACTTACTTAAACTAATATTAAACTTACTACACTTAATTCTAAGACTTATTATGAGCTTATTAAACCTAATCTAATGACCAAATTTAGGCACAAGACAGTTGTAATTGCTTGTACCAAACACCCTTTAAAATCCTTAAGGGTCTATATTTAAGCCTAACAGATTCTATTATAAGTCTTAAAAACTCAAAACAGATTAAGCACTATGCATTTAAAGGACAAGTAAGCAAAAACTTATAAGAAATAAGCACTAAATTAAGCTGAGCTAAAATAAACATATTGTTGGATTTTCTAAAACTATTTTGAGTAAAACTTTATAAAACTTAAAAATAGATTATACTAAACTTTAAACTAGATTCAATAAGCTGTATTAAGACTGACTAAGCAAGGATTAAGCAAGAATAAGAAGTAAATAAGCAAAACATAAAATAAGCTTTAAAAGAGAGAAAGTGTAAGTACCTTTGTCCTATGCTCTAAACAAGGACAATAAGTGCTCAAAAGAGCTTAATCTACAAGCTCTAGCCTAAGCTAGTGAGTAACCATAAGCCCATCCATGTTTGGCTTATCATCCATAAGAGAGCTTATTTGACTGAATTTTGGGATGATGAAGTGAGTGGCTTTTCGTTAAGCTATTAGAAAGCTTAACTGAATAAGTTAAAGCTTAAATAAGTAAAAGAGCTTATTGCTTATGACATCCAAACACATTTTAAAGTAAATTGCATAAATGTAAACTGAATTTTAAGATAGGAATTTAAGAAACAGAATTTTATTAAATAAAAAAGGAAATTACATTGCTGAAAAGGAAATTGCATAAAATAAATGACAATAAGCTGGAAAAATAAGCTATAAGCTAATTTACACTACTCCTATTCTAACCCTACACTAGATGCCTCTTTGTGTGTGATATCCTCTTCTATTTATAGCACCATGAAAAAGCTTGTAGCCCATGAGACGCTCCTCAATCCATTCAATCTTAGCCCTTGATCTTCATCCATCACTTGTGAGCCTTGATCACTCTTACGTCCCATCAACCAATCATTGGCCTTGGATTGCAAGGTGGGACAGTAGTGTCATAGAGAGCAGGATTTCCTTCTAAAGCGCTATTAGCGTGGGGTGAAGAGGTTTAACTGCGCGTGTGTGCTGACAGGGTAAATGGGATTACGGAGGGAAAAGGGTTAAAAGATAATAGGTTTCTTGAACTCGGGTTGACTGTTTTTATAATAAGGGTAGAAATGAGGTCAGGTTATTGGGATTGGGACTTTATTTGGTAGAAATAGATATGAAATGGGTTTAGGATTTATAATAAATGGGTTAAGGCTTGTGGTTAATAAGTATAACCCTTAATGGGCTGACCCGGCCCATTGAAATGGGCCCGGGTTGGTCCGTAAAAGATGGGCACGCCTTCGGCTTTGGTTTTCCGCGCTCTTTTCATTCCCGTGCTCGGCTTTGTCCATTTTGCTTCGTTTTTGTCCATTTCTTGAATATCTGATACCTGCAAGACACAAATCACAAAATATACATATACAATGCATTTTTATCTATTTTTGGTCATTCTTGGTCTTTTTAGCTTATTTAATTAGGTAAAAAGATATGTGTATTTAAGCACATACCACTACCTCTATCACATACCCAGGGTTTGCAATACTAGGTTTCTCATTTAATAGGGGCGCAAATTTAGTGGATATAAAACTAAAATCAGCACCAGAATCGAAAAGCACAATAGCGTAGAGATTGTTTAAGGAATACGTACCCACCACTACATTAGGATCCTAAAGAAAAGGGGGGGCTCAATCAAACATCATTGCATTGAACAGCCCTTCCCCTAGTCGGTATCTCATTTGCCTCGGGTGTTACCTATTCCTTTCAAAGCTAGGTGATTTCCAGATTGATTAACGTCCTCTGGTTCCTCTTAGGATAAATTTAGACATAATGTGATCCAAATTTCACATCATAAACAAGCTCTCTGCCATCTCTTGGCCTAAATGCTCATATCGGCTTACATGCTAACCGGTGTTCTAAAGTGTCTAGGTCTTGGCTATGTGACCCGGCCTTTGGCAATTGTAGCACACTATGCATGGTCCTTTTTCAGCATGAAAACCCTTACACCTAGCGCACTTTAGAAAATTTCCATTTTCTCTTCTAGGAGGAACTGCTGCTATAAACCCTCGTCCCCTTTTAGCTTTCTTTTTGTCTTTTCCAACACTTTATGACTTACTCGCCTCATCCCTTTCTTTCCTTTTCTCACCAGCCTTAGCCAAGTACCACTGCGGACTGCCTATTAGTCAGTATCCAGCAGTATAGTAAGAATAGAGCTTGAAAGTAGCTAGATGAGTGCTCAAAGCATTCACGAATCTGAGTGGCAATCCCTTTAATGTACTTGTAACACGCTTCGCCTTAGGAGTTACCAAATGTGGAACCAACTTTGCCAACTCATGAAATCGATCAGTGTATCCAGCATGATCAACACCAACCATTGAATGATTCTAGAACTCGCCTTCTAACTTCTCAATCTCATTGCTTGGACAAAACTCCGTCGTTAGTAATGCCTTGAAGTCATTCCAGCCATTGCATTCAGCAGCATTCGACTCTTGTTGGACTGTGTATTCCACCAAATCAAATCTTTGCCAATGAACGAACTCGCGACATACTTCACCATTTGATTAACCAAACGTCCACTATTATCTATCACGGATTCCATCTTTTCAATCCATCTAATCAATGCCACCGCACCACCAGTTCCGTCAAAGTCTCGAGGTACCACAACGCCACAAATCTTTGTATGTGCAACCATTGTTTCCTCCACCATTTCCATTACCATTGCCATTGTTAAGGTTGTTAGTCACTTGAGTCACGATGTTCAGGATGATGTTCTGAAGTTGTTGAGCAATGATTTCCGCACATAGAAGGGATGTTAGGTCTTGTTGTGGTGTTTACCATGTTTCTGATAAGTACATAGGATTATATATATTAGATTATATACTACAGATTTCATATCCCTTGATATTACAATTACCAATTCTATATACGTATCAAGCATAATCATCCAGATGGTGTCACACTATATTTACATGTTATCATACTTGGGTAAGTCCATTTGTGTTGTGGAGCATGTATAATTATGTGTATACCATAATTATTAGATGTGCAATCCTTTTCACGCGTTTTGTACTCGCTCTATGGAAAAACACTTCTTGAAATCAAAAACATCATGCAACACATAACACTTAATAAGGCACATAGCAACAAGATAATCTAAAAACAACTTTCATTAGATAATAATCGTAATCGAAAATAACATTTCCTAACATGGTTCAAACGATAGAAAGAAACACTAAACATCTAAATCAAATCGATTGCACGAGTAGTCGGGTCGAGGTCGAACTCAGCTCCCACCAATGTCTTCCATCGTCAAGCTCATGGGTTGATTACTAGCGTTAGAACTCAAGGTTCTGGATCGTTTAGCACGCACAGTCATCAATCAACCAAAACCATTCCTATCTGCCTCTCTTGTGGTGGTAATGGGTAAGGTGCAAACTTGTTCCTTTGGTCTTCCATTTGGGAGTTCGCCGGTTTTGAGTGACTTAAGTAAAACCTTACAGGATTGAGTACAGCGTTGTGGATGATCCACGAATCCATATTTGTTGTAAGGAGGGTGCTCACTCAGCTCTTCTTCTTCTTCTTCTTCATCCGAGGTGTGGTATTCTTGGAACCTAAAAACATTCCTTTCCTTGTCGATCCTTCTTCTCCGAATCACTCCAATCGTTTGGTTACCTACTTTCTTCATAATCATACTCTCTTCCACTTTACACGGATATAAGTCGATGGGTATACGACACTTACGGTTTGTACGCCATGCCTTACAGCCAGAAATTGGGTCGATATAACGCTTAATCCCAGTTGAACGCATGATTCCCCAACGAAACTTACGCTTTGAGGGAGACATAACTCTATAAATAAGGAAGAGTATAAGCTCTATCAGATACTTGGCGACGAAGAAAATAAATACTAGCATATATGTATATATATATATTATTACTACGAAAATAGTAAATGAATAAGCAATTGGAACTTCAAAATATATATATATATATATATATATATATATATATATATATATATATATTCTTTTATAATATATATATATAATACTTTTATACATAGTACCACACAAAGCACATAGTTCCTAAATGCATTTATATGAAGGTTCATAGTTATAGTCTAGGCCAATCCCCTAGTTCTCTATAACCTTGGCTCTGAATACCAATCTGTCACACCCCGCCAAGGCGGAATCGTAAGGCATGATCAATAGGCATCATCACAACACAAGGCACCAAAATAGAGAAAACTAAAAATGACTTTCAATAAACTTCAAGATCCAAAGCGTGTTATGACAACGCACAAAACAAAATCTAACATATAATGCATGAAGAACAGAACATGACAAGTTCAAAAAAAAAAAAACAGATAAATCATAGACTCCGCATGCAATCCTATGGTCCAACTAACTCCCCTTCCTAACTCTTCACACGTTTTGCTCACCTGAAAATGATGCTAAAAACGTCAACATAATTGTTGGTGAGAGTTACAAGTTTAAGACTCACTTATGACACCGCGATCAACAAAAACAACATTTACGAACATATATGCTTGGCTATTCTATCACAAAATAAATTCACCTATATCTGGGGTGGATTGTACCCCTCCGTCCTACAATATCTCCGCGCAAGACTGACCCACTTGACTAGCTAAGTCCGTTCGGGTCTCACACAGGGTCATGTTATCCTCACATACACATGCCTTACCACAATTAATATCACATAGCAATAACACATAGCAATCATATAGTTTGACACTTAAAAACACATATCACGGTTCATAATTCAAAAACAGTTTGCATCATTTCCATCCCAAAATATAAGTAAAAAGTAGGACTGTAAAACTACCTGATGCAAAGCTAATTCCAATTCCTTCACTTACTCTTGCATAAGAATCTCAAAACAAAAAAATACACACTATATGTTATCAACGATTAGGTACACCACACCAGTCGATGTAACAATCACAACAGATGGATACTTATATCCTATATTGATTCAATCTCTTTTTATACTCCTCATACTTGCTAAACCTAAATACTCACATAAATTTACTTTCAACTTTATGCTTTTACTCAGTTTTATAGTCACAAGATGACCTCTAAATAAAATATTATACACCTAATTGGTTCTTCATCCTCACATTCTTTATAGCTCCCCAACTGAGTTGTGAGCATCTATGATTTCTTGGATATATATAATAGTGAGTGTAACCATTTTATAAATTCACAACACACGTGTCCATAATTTGACATGATTTGACCTTCAAAAAGTTTAGCTTGAGCAGACCCATTTAAACAGTTAGGAAAAATCTACAAAAATTCTAAAAAATCATAAACATCATGAACTTGCTACAGTAGCAAGCCCATTAATTAAAAAGACGTTTTGATATGGTTTTTGACCTCACAAACACAACCCAGAATCTGCACCAAAAACTCAGTTTTGACAACGAATCTTATTAGATTAATTTGACTAATTTCCACTCACTTTTAATTCATGAAACCACTTGGGATGGAAATTAGACTCTCTGTAGTTAATTTTAGGCTCAAGAAAATCAATAAAAGCTAGCTGTATGACCGATATATGGCTCTCGCAAGATGACCTAAAATTCTGCCCAGATTTCTATTTCGAATTTAGCATAATTAACCCTAATTAACTTACCCAAAACCCTAATTATTAACCCTAAAATGATTTTTGATGATCAAAACCTCTTAATTACAGATTATTTTACAAATTACCTTATTCTCCTTATTGATTGTCTAAGGTTAAATAAAAATCAAATTTGGAATTGAAAAAGGATTTAGAAAAAACATTACCTTAACTCTTGAACATCTTAAAACCCTAAATAATTGTTTGAGTTTCCTTTGTTTTTTGTGGTTGTTCGGACGGCCATGGAGAGAGAGGAGAGGAGAAAAAAAAAGTGATTTTTTGATTAAGTTATCGATTTGTGTATTTATAGGCTTAGGAAAGATAATTACAAAAATCTGTGTTGTTAATTCTACATTGGGATTGTTTCCCTTTTTTTCCCTTGTTCGGCCGATCCACACAACCACCCTTTTAATTATTATTTTTAATTATACATTTACTTTAATTCTAAGTAAAAACCTTTAATTATTTTGTTAAACCTTGAACTTTCTAACTAGTTTTCAAACTAACCTTCGATTCTAACTATTTAAAAAAATAGAAAGTACTTAAAATCTATAAAATCACTAAGATATTATTATATAATATGATCATTGCATATACCATAGTACGTACACAAGAATATTACGTAACACAGGGAATTGAAAACTACGCAAAGCTTTCAACTGATTTCATTTCCAAAGGACTTGGATTCATTCACTCATGTACTTCCCATCTCAGTAAACATATAAAACACATATAAAAACACATAATGACACACATAAAACTGAAGTATACATGCTTTAACTAACCTGCTAAAATCTCATTTGTCACACTTTCAACTATAACGTTTTGTAAAGTAAACCAAGAATGGTAGATTTATGATCACTAACCTGATGAGAAATATAAGGTCTGCACTCAGCACGGTTTTGGTTAATTTTTTCAAAAAATTGGCATGATCCTTCGAGTTCATAGCTGGAAACTCTGGACAAACACATACGAATAAACCACATAGGTAAATTTAAAAATAAAAACCTATTACAGTTTTTACGCCTATCTTAGGAAAGAAGTGCAAATCACCTGGATATCTATGAAAAGGTGCGTATCCGGCTAAAAACATCCTGTTCGGGTTAGTTGGGCTCAACAAACCTTGAGTAGATGGCTGTGCAGCGGTTAAACAGGATCCCGATTTTGACGAACAAGATTTCTGAGGTACTCAAAGTCACAGGTGTCATTGGTTGCTGGACCCCTGACAAAACAAAAAATATATAAGAAAACATAACCTGTAAAAATCAACGCGGAACACGTATAAAATGTTTAATGCCAAATTTTGCTGAAATTATACAACTAGGTTGGCTTGGGTGGCTTTAAACCCGTAGGGTCACACCGGGGGTTCGAACTTTTTAGAACCAATTTCTTTTGACACATTATCAAGGCCAAAACAGATTTAGGCATGCACATATACGAGTTCTATCTTCAAACATAATCACTGTTTTCAAAATTTAATAAAGCTGAAAGTTCTTCAATCATTTATAAAAAAATTATGGACCATGATAGAACATGGATGCGTAGTAAATGATCAGAAAAAAGGCTTACTTGTGGAAAGGTTTCTGAATTTGCATCCTTTTTTATTCCTAACACTTGCTCAACCCAAGTACATAAACATGTAAAATACCGTAAGCATATATGAGAAACGTATTTAAGCCTAAATTTTCTAGACTAATGTTCCAAGATCCACATAAATAATAGCAATATGTATTCTTTATTTGGCAGGCCAAATACATACAGAATACATATCCTTGATGCTTAAGTGTGGTTGGTTATCAAGCGGCGTAAGACTACTATTTCCAGATTGAGCTCTTTGTTTTCCTTTCATTTTCGGATATACCAACACATGCCACCAATGACTCGAAACCGGACATAAAACATTCTTAAAAACCAACAAGTCTTAACAATATGGTATGCAAAAAAGTTGTTTGGAAATGGCAATTATCAAATGACACATGAAAAGGCTAGAAACCATTAAGAACCCAATACAAATGCGATATGCAACAATTTTACACACAATGACGCAGAATCAAATAGTAAATTAGAGACACGGTAATATAGTAATAGTACAGGTAATAACCTCTGTGTTTCATCGTCTTCGGCTACACGTATCATTGAAGTTGTTGCTTCATTATCTATGCCCACTGAAATTTGCACCTAAAAGAATTAAACAAAGTTTTATCAACAATGCACATTAAAGATCGATTCAATTTTTTTTATTTGCTGTGGCTAATGCAGCGTAATTTATATGGAGTATCGAGTACATCAATAATGAAATAACAAAATAAATATACCATGGTTGCAAATTCACCAATTTACCCTACCACGACTGGCATATTCGATCACTACAACGTATTGTTGTAGTGAAACAGTTGAGAGAATTCAAAAGAAAAGATGGATTAAATCATGTGAGAATGTTATCAAAAAAGCCAATAAGCCGGCCAAATAAGCCCATTAGTACATATGACAGATTAGCAATTTAAAGTGGTTGAACGAAACTGATTATCCGCTTATTTTTAGAGTAAATGAATACATAGGGGGTGTTTCACATAGCCTTATATGTCGAACTAATTTTTGTTTGTAGATCAAATACTGCAGTTTAAGAAAAGCTAACGATACTCGTATCAGCACTACATACGTGATCCCCACGTGGACTGCTTGGGCGTTGATCGACTGTGTTGTTCTTTTTTCAAAAGCGGCTCAGATAGGTGACAATCAACCTTATTTTGAGCATAATATAAACAATTTGATAACGCGATCATAGGGTAATAAATTTCAAAACACAGTCCCAAACACTACTTTAGGTGCTTGGTATTACTTATTAAAGCTGCTTATTGATTTTTGAAATAAGCAGTTTGAAATACGAATGCTAAATATTTTATTCGAATAGCTTACTCACAAATAAGATTTAGATTATCAAATCTTAAAACTCTCAAAGTTGTTTATATGTTTGTATAGTATGCAATAGAACACAAAACGGAGTTTCAGAATGCTTATTTAAGTGTTTCTTGCTTATTTTGCTTTCTAAAGGGATGTTTTGAAGATGCTCGGAAACACACATGGCGTTAACGACAATATTGCTACAGACTCAAAAAAACCGGAAACCATTGTTTGGGTTTTCGCTGTGTGGGTACAAAAATAATTTTCAACAGTGGCAAAATCCATCAAATTGACATACCTGCAATTTGAAGCTTCTAGACTCTAGCCGTCGCTGGCTTATATTAGTTGCACGTTCATTCCAGGTGTTAGGAAACAACCAAATGATTGTCTAGCACTCACTTCAAACCTAAGAGAATGGAGGAATTAAATTTTTAGCCAACGCTCGCTTCAAACCGATCGAATGAATGAACAAAAGCATACCATGGTCTGGCCACCATATACTGATTGTCACCTGTCGTAACGTCGCTTTCCTCGTGCAGCCAAACTACCCTTTCCCTTCTTGTATTGTGTCACCTTATGCAAAGTGTGCTTTCCACATGCCTTGTTTTGCAAAAAGTTTTCTTAGTCCTGGAAATGTTCACCTGTAAAACAAAGAAATAACTAAATCATACTTCCAAAAGAGAGAAACATATACTGTTACAATACATATGGTCTAGTATTGCGTTTGAACATAAAAGAGAAAATAATACTATTATAACATGTGGCATGCATTCAGACACACGTTTAAAATACATGAATTCATATGGGTTTAAAAAAATAGTTGTGGAAAAATAGAAAGCACACTCTCAGAAGGGCCAAAGGTGGTAGGTGCAGGTTCAGTATCCAAACTCTTGTGTGTAGTCAGTCTGCGATAGACTCCGGACGGACCTGGGAGCTTATTTGGTTTTGTTGTGACGCTTTCTTGACTTTGACAACCTGATGAGACTCGCGAAGCATCATCAAAGCATGTTGTATGCATCAGCAATGCATACTCTAAGAAGTGTCAGTATCGCTGTATATGAGGCTCAGATAGGGAAACAATCGAACAAAAAAGATACATTCGCCATGGCCGCAAACATGATAAGTTGCCCCGCCAAGAACCAAACAATCTCAGCTTTATTGAGCCCAATAAAATCATCACAACCTCTTACAATTGATACGACCTTCATTTTCATCTCATAAAAGCCGACTAAAGCTGCAATAAGACAACAGCAAACAGTTTTCGGTGTAAGTGGAAATAAGTATATGAAATCCAGAAGTCGAGAGGATGAAGAACCTAATCCATAACCATAAAATAGCATCATTGATGCAACCTTTCTTGCAAATGCTTTCAAATGAGTTAAAAAGCAATCAAAGTCTACAAATTGTTCCAAAAAAGTAAATTTTATAGCTTTGTTGATGCAAAGTAATTACAATCCATTACCAATGTACACATTCTCAATGCTACCTACAGGTCCATAGTTCCCTAGTAGATGAAATAACAAACGTTCATTACCAGGCAAAATTTATTACTCCGTAGTAGTTGAAAATGAAACATATGTTACATACAACATATGTATAATCCCATTAACACATTTCCTCTCATCTCATTCCTTTCTCGCATCCACTATTTAAAATCTAATTATCTGACTCCCTATATCTTATCGTAACACAATAAACTCAAAACGCAATCAAACAACAATGTTATAAACCCAAATCCAAGTAACCATAACCTAAAAAACAGTACCCAAACTCCAAGTTTAAAACCCCCTAAAATATCAACACAATCCAATAATAATAACAATAATACAATAACAATGCAAAAAAAATCACAAACCTAAATTCAGCTTCTTCTTGTTGTTGGTTGAGTGAGGTAAGTGACAACAAACTGCACCTAATTCCAACCCAATCACAAAAAAAGAATGGAACCACAACAAACCACCCACCTAACCTCAACGACGTCACCAACCTAACCACCGACGCCACCCATCATGAACGGCGGCAACGAAGAGGTCGGCGGAATCAAAGAGAGTTTTGAGCTTTTGGGTAATGGATCTGATTAGTGCGGTATAACTTTCGGATGGTATATCTTTGAGAATGGACACGTACCCCCCACGTGGAAGCATATGAAGAAACATGAAAGAGAATGGGGCGGGTTGCCTTTTGCATATACTGATAATGGGGATGGGTACGGAGCAACTGTATGTATCAATTGGATACAACCCAAATGAGAACCGATTGCAAAACTACAACGGGTGAAAAAAAGGGGTGGTGGATCGGGTCGGGCTAGAACGGGTCGGGCTGGAGCAAGTTGGACCGGTGTTTCGGGTCGGGTATCCCACCTTTTGTATATAAGAGTAGGGTTAATTGCTTAAAAATGTACTATACTTGTCACTTTTTGTCATTGTATGTAGACAACTATTTTTTTTCCATTGTGTTGTTCGACTTTTAAATTCGTGCTATTGTGTGTATTTTGTGACCATTTTACCCTCACTTTTTTCAAATTTTGAAGGGTAAAATGGTCATTTTACATGCAGAAATAGTCGCAGAATACACACAATAGCACGAATTCAAAAGTTGAACGACACAATGGCAAAAAAAAATAGTTGTCTACATACAATGACAAAAAGTGGCAAGTATAATACATTTTTAGGCAATTAACCCATATATATATATATATATATATATATATATATATATATATATATATATATCGATTTAATGGAAAAAATGTCACTGAAAAGATCGTCGAATTGCGAACAAAACGAGCCTAATATTACAATGCTTCTGACATGCATATGATTTTATAAAAAATGTTGAAGTTTAATACATATATATTTAAAAAAAAATCAAAACACACCCTGAACTTTAACCTATTTATGACTTTTTTATATACCAAACTTTATTTCTCAAATATGAAGCGCATATCTATCAATTTATTCGGAAAGAAATGTCACTGAAAATATCGTCGAACTGCGAACAAAACAGGCCCAATATTATAATGCTTCTGATATGCGCACGATTTTATAAAAAATGTTGAAGTTTAATATATATATTAAAAAAATTCAAAAAGCACCCTGAAGTATGCTAAACGTTAGAAACCCGATCATGAACTTTAACACATCAACGACTTTTTTATATAACAAACTTTATTTATCAAATATTGAGCGCATTTCTATCGATTCATTCGGAAAAAAAATGTCACTAAAAAGATCGTCGAATTGCGAACAAAACGTGCCCAATATTGCAACGCTTCAGACATGCGTACGCTTTTATTAAAAAGTATTGAAGTTTAATATATAGTATATATGTAAAATATTTACCGAAATAGCCTTTGAGGTTATCGTTTCGTTGCAAGGTGAGTCACACAGTTCCGCGCACTCTGCGGCAGCGCGCGGGTTATGAACCTTGTTTTTGCGAAAATGAAAAAGAATAAAGACTTTTACTATTCTACGTTTGTTGATTTGGACTATTCTAGGGTGTCCATTGTACTGAATTCAGACCGAAGCGAAACTGGAATCGAAAAAATCAGGAACCAAAAATAAAGAAAATGTAGAACCGAGAACTGTCTCAAGTTCTTCGGTTCGATTCCAGTACGGTTCTCGGTTCTGGTACGAGAATTTTTGGTAATTCCCGACGAGAATCAAAGTGTTTAAAAATTTCATTTTATTTTTATTTTTTAGTCATTCATAAATGACAAACTATAACACTACAAACTAGGGTTGAGCAAAGTAACACAAAAACTGAACCGACCCGACAAACCGATCCGAACCGAGCCGAACCAAGCTTATTCGGTTCGGTTTCGGTTTATATAAGGTTCACTCGGTTCGGTTTTCGGTTTGCAATATTCCCTTATTCGGTTTTGGGTCGGTTTTGGTTTTTTTTGGTTTGGGTCGGTTCTGACCCGATGCTCACCCCTACTACAAACACACACAAAAAAGTCTCCAACAATGCAAATCGTTCTAATAATTCAAATAGTTCAAAATAACATAATTAAAAATGCAAAATTCAAAAAATATAAGTTTATAATTGTTCAAAAGTATCAAGAACACACATGTGTGTTTCAAACCTCAAAAAACGCTTAACGCTCAATCACTTGTTCTCCTTTATAACTTCGTATCGTTTCTTTAATCTCTTTAACAATCTCGTCATCATTTAAAAGATCTTCAATTTGCATCCACATTTATTTTCATTCTATCCTTTCTTATACAATCTTTGGTACAAAGCAACGTCTTCACATGTTGACTTGACAATGAAGTTCTATAAGGGTCCAAAACGCGTCTACCTGTACAAAAGGCCGACTCGGATTTGAAATTTAAATGGGCAAGATATCTAAAACAAATATACAATTATAAGGTTCATAGTACATAAAATGTAAAACGTGTACATAAAAAGTAAAGCATGTACAATAGTAATGTAAAACATATACAATAATAACGTAAAACATAAACATAACAAGATATCGTAAAAGGCTACAAGTACATAATGTCCCAAATAAACCCTATAAAATTTCATATCTTCAAAAGCGTGGTTCTTTTCGCAAAAGTACCGGAACCGGACGATTCTGTCCTGAACCGTTCTGAAAACCAAAAATTGAAATTTTAGGAACCAAGAACCAGACCATGGTTCTAATATATTGTTCGGTTCCTAGTTAGTACCGGTACGATTACTTGATTCTTTTGATTCTTCAGTTTTTTACACCCCTTACTATTCTAGTCTTTTCAAATAAGCCCAGATACAACATTTATTGTTTGGATCAGTTCCAACAAAAGAAATGAGAGGCTAACAACCCACGTAAATTGTGAACAACGAGGGAAAATAACTCACGCGTTTCTATGATGCTACTTTATTATTATAAACATTAAAGCGGAGAAATTGGCATTTGTGCTACTATTAAAAAAATGAAGTTTTATCTATCCTGATGAAAAAAAAAATTAAAACGCACCCTTAAGTATGTTACACGTTACAAAACCGACCTTAAACTTTAATCTATTTACGATTTTTTATATTACAAATTTTATTGCTCAAATATGGAATGCATATCTATTGATTCATTCGAAAAAATGTCACTGAAAAGATCGTCGAATTGTGAACAAAACGAGACCAATATTGCAATGCTTCTGACATGCGTACGATTTTATAAACAAAAGGTTGAAGTTTAATACATATATTTAAAAAAAATCAAAACGCACCTTGAAGTATGCTAAAAGTTACAAAACCGACTTTGAACTTTAACCTATTTATGACTTTTTTTATAACAAACTTTATTAATCAAATATGGAGTGCATATCTATCGATCCATTCGGGAAAAAAAAGTCACTGAAATGATAGTCGAATTGCGAACAAAACGAGCCCAATATTGCAATGCTTCTGACATGCGTGCGATTTTATAAAAATTGTTTAAGTTTAATATGTATATTTAAAATATCTACGGATATAGTCTTTGAGGTTATCGGTTCGTTGCAAGGTGAGTTTCAACGACCGACAAATAGTACTTGACGTTATCGGTCAGTTGCAAAAATAGAGCGCGCGGGTTATGAACCTCGTTTAGTATTATGTTTAAAAAAATTTCTCAATAAGTCAAAGGTTAATTTATGTTGATTTTTTTATATTTGAGGGGGGTTTTGTTCTTTTCATAACTACTATCTTGAATTAAAATTAGGGGTGTTGATCGGTTCGGTTATCGGGTTGTTTGGTTACTTCGGTTCGGTTAGTTCGGTTAATTTTTTTGGGTCAATCCGAAAACCGAATCGAATCAAACTAGAATTCAACCGAACCGAACCGAGAACCAAAAACCGAATTCGGTTCAGTTCTCGGGTTGACCCGAATAACCCAAATTTTACTATTAATTAAAAAAAATTAATTATTACATAAATATTTAGCAAAAATGAATTATTTCAAGCATAAAAAGGGTTTTTTTATATTAGTTTAACTTTTTAATAATATATATATATGTGTGTGTGTATATATATATATATATATATATATATATATATATATATATATATGTATATATATATGTATATATATATATATATGTATATATATATGTATATATATGTATGTATATATAATCCGGATAGATTGAGAAGGTTTTTATTTTAAGAAGATTGAGAAGGTTTTCAAAAATGATAGATTTTTAACTTTGATTCAAGTTTTTCAAGCGTAAAACTCATTTTAATGTGATTATAATCCAAAATGTGTAAAAAAAATTCGAATCAATGTTAAAAAATCTTTTTATTTTGCAATATAAGTACAATACTGAATTTTCTATACAAATTTAAGGAATCATTATCATAACTCGATTTTAGCTTTGATTTGTGAATCAAATTTGTGATTTATAGATTCGATTCGCTATTAAATGATGTTAACTTGCGAATCAAGTCAAAAAATATGAATCAATTTGCTCAAACGAAGATTTCTCAATCTTCTCAAAATCAAAACCTTCTCAATGAAATCGGAGCCTATATATATATATACGAATATGGTTTTTGATTCGGTTTTCGGTTCTAATTGCCAAACCCATATCACCTTCTATGATCTTTCCGTCAGCTATATCAACGGAGTACTTAGTGTCTACAGTAGATGGGACGATGATACTTAATGACCTAAACTCAACGGAGGTGAGACTTCTATCGACTAGGTTCCATATACTTGCAATAATTCTGTCCTTTGCTTCAACTTCAGGTCTATCAGTATTTTTGTCGATACGAGAATCTCATAATTTACATGATTCTAACTCACTAAAAGGTAAGTATATTAAAGGAAATCTTCTAGTTCTCTTTGTTATAATCCAATTAAAAGGATAAGTCTGATACGTTCTAAGTTCTTACAATCCATATTTATCGTGACTACAAGGAGTAGGATTCGGTCTCTCGGCTAAGGGTATGGTGTTTCTATATGATAAGATTGGGAAATATCTACTTAGTTTCAGTGCTTACAATACGAGTACACATGACAAACACAACTCATGAATACGCACGTAAAATATCAGTAAGACATGAATACCATAAAATCTAGTTGAGAATATAGAGAAAAGAAAGGAAAATAGAAATGGGAAGTAAGGATGAATTGTCAAAGTTTTGTGACGACTACTCCTAGCACAACTTGGTCCTTCCTGAATTAGACATAGGTGGCCAATCTATGTATAATTTAGGGACTAACGATGAAGTGCTCGTTTTGTCAAATAAAGGTTACGGTTAAAATGTTATATGGTACAAACAATACGGTTTATAAGGTAACGAAACAGTTCGTAAATACGAATACAAGGTGGTTTATATAGCGACACAAGACATTTTGTAAAATAGCATAAAATGGCTCAAGGGGTGATATCGAAATAGTTTACAAGAAAGTCACTTGACGGTCTATAACGTAATAGTAAGGGGTTTAGAATATGGTAACAGATAGTTTACGAGCTGACAGCCAAATAGTTTATAAAGTGACAACACAATAGTTTATAAAAGACACAAAGTAGTTCATAAGATGACGACGAAATAGTTTATAACTTGACAGCGAAATAGTTTATAAACGACAACGAAATAGTTCATGTGGTGACAACGAAATGGTTTGTAAGATGACTGCAAAATAGTTTATAATAGGGTAGCAAAAGAGTTTATAAATAACCGTAAAATAGGTTATAAGATAGAAACGAATTTGTTCATTAAATGATATCCAAATAAGTTATGAGGCCATAGTAGGATAATCATAAGATGTTGACAAAACGGTTTATATAATGATTATCAAAATAGTTTATAAGGTGTTAGGGAAATGGTTTATAAAATTATAGCAAAAGAGTTTATAAATGACGACAAGATAGGTTAAAAATAAATGAAAACAAGTTAGTTTGTAAAATGATTGCGAAAATAGTTTATGAGATGATAGTAGAATAATTTGTAAGTCAATGACAAAATGGTTTATAGGACGACAATGAAATAGTTTATAAGATGATGCCAGAATAGTTTGTTAACCAATAGTGAAATGGTTTATAAGATGATAGTAAAGTGATTAATAAGCTGCTTAGCAAAAAGGTTCGTAGACTGACAGAAATAAGAAAAAAAAGCAGTTTTATAAATGACATTAACTCTGTTTATAAGACGATGCTAGTCTGGTTCATACGATAACATCTAAACAGTTTATATTAGTAAAAAGGTTTAAAAATAATAATGAAATGGGTTGTAAGACGGTAATAGATCCGAGGAGTACCTTACGTAAATTATTAGAGAATTGAAGTGTAACTGACCAAATCGCCATGACATAAAATGAATAGAGGGTTTAGAAACATCCACTAAATACACGAAATTTACAAAGAAGTACTAGTGTAAAACTCTTAGGGGCTACGGTCCAAGTCTATTTAGGTTTCGCTAGAAAAGGTAAGAAAATCTCTCCTTAAGTATCAACATTATCTTTGACGACGTTGGAGTTCTCGCGAGCTTCTACCTCCCAAATACGGTTCGCACGATTCTGATTTAGACAATCACTCTTGTAATGTCCTGATTTTCCACACTCATAATAGGCATTTCAGGTTTCTAATTTCCCATTGCGGCCTCTAAGTTGTTATCGAAACGGGTGTCCTACAATCTCTACTCATATGGCCAACTCTCTTGTAGTTATTGCACTCCACAGTGCATGGCCTAGTGTGGCGTGATAAGTGTAAAATACACATATCTGTTTATACCAAAAATAACTCTAAATGACCCAAAACAGACTAAAAATGGCAAAGATATGCTTGTTTTTGTGTTTTGTGTATGCAGGTATGGATATATCAAAAATCACAAGAAAACAATCAAAATCGGGCAAACACGGACACGAGAAACGGAAGAGCACAAGAGAAGCCAAAGATTCAAAGCCAAAGCCAGAAAAAGTCAAACCTTGGTCAACCATGGGTCAACAAAAGTCAAACACTAAAGGACAAAAATCTTAAGTTACCATTTCAGTCCCCCAAGTTCCAAAAAAATACACAAATAGTCCTTGTCCCTAAATGGGCCTTAATTTCCCTTTATTCCATACCTGGATCCAAAAGCCCAAAACCCTAAAGCCCATTTGCCTTTTATAAAACCACAGGGACTTAAGTTGAAATTTTTAAAAGTTGTTTTACATTACAACTTTAAATAATCAAAGAGAGGGACTGAAAATGCAATTACCAAAAGTTTAAAAACGTTTTTACCCCGTTTCAGTTATAAAAAGGGCGCCAAGGGTGTGATACTATTCACCCGTCTTCTCTAAAAGTTACCCATGGTCAAACGATAGGGCAAATCAAAATTGAAGGGTATGGAAGACAATTCAAGGGCTCACTTACACAATGGCAGGGTTAATTAAGTCATATCAAGGCTCCTTATTGGTTCACTCAAGTCATCAACCCACGTGGCTATGAAGAAAGCACAAAGGATTACTTGGTTTTACTCTTAAAACACTCACAAAACTAGCATAAGTGTTCACAATCAAAGGATGAAAAGCTTAGCAATCGTGTGGACTACCACTTGATCAAAGGGGTAAGATAATCATTATTCACAGAATTGATGGAATGGTGTTATGATTGAAAGAAGCTTCTAACTGATTTTGGGCCTAGAATCTTCATCAACAGGCTATAAATAGCCCTTACTATCACACACACACCATCTAGATAGTTAGTAGCTTTTAGTTTTAGCTTAATTTTCAATTTTTAGCTTAAATTTCCTTTAAACTTTGTAATTCTTCCTTTTAAGCAGTGTAATCAAGTTTTATGTTAATGAAATTCAGTTTTTAAATAGTCTCTCATAAGCTCTTTGTTTTCATAAGCTCCTCACTTTTCCTAGTAATTTGCTTGCTAAAATACTCATATGCTACTGAATAAGCTCTTATTAGGTCTCTAAGCTAATTATTGAGCTCAAATCTTACCTTAATAATTCCTTTACTCTTTATAATCAGCTTAATTATCTTATCACCTTTGCTTAATTGGATTTTAGCTAATGAAGGGGGTCAATGTTAGGAAGGACTCCATGAACCTTTACTTGCTTATGCCAAATGGATAGTAGATCTGTAGATAAGCTCTAGAGCTTATAGCTTATGTGAATGCCGAAGCATCCTGTAAGTTTTCTATTTACTTCCTTGTCCTATAATTTTAGCTTATTAATCTTGTTTATTCATCTGCATTTAGTTAATATAGTATAGATTATAGTTTTTCAAATTCTGTCATAAAACCATATAAAAAGCCAAAAATAAGTAGATTAGCTTAGAATCTTATATTTAGCTTAAATAGATTGATGTTTGTGTTTGTTAAGCCTATCATAAGCTATTAGTTATCTGGTATTTAAGTCTTGAAAAGTAGAATTTCATTTCATTAGTTAAAACAAATCTGTCAAGGACCTTAAGGAGTGTTTGGCATAAGGCTTATTTGACTATCAAAAGTCAAGGTAATTTGGGAAGTTTACTTTGGACAGTTGGATATTAGTGAATAATTAAGTTTTAAAAAGATTTTAAGGTCTAGTTTGTAGTTCAAAAGATTTTGAAGCTTATTGAGTTTGGTTGAGCACCAGGGGAAGTCTGCCTTATTTCTTTGTTTGCTGAATTTTGATCCTAAGCTCATTGAGCTTAAGTTTGTTTGTAAAGTGCTTTAACACACTCAAATAAGAGTGTGTTATGCAGGTTATCCCTTAAGGATACCTGCAAGCTTGGTCTTCATTTATTCTAGTGTTCTAGCAGTAGTAACTTAAGTTACTACTGCTGTCTTGATTGTCTTCATTTTTATTAGGTAAGTGTAGGTTATTGTAGCTTAATTTTCATCTAGCTTTTAGTTTTCATATAGCTTAGTTTAAATCAAGCTTAATTTTCAAATTTCTAGCTTAGATTCTTAGGTACATTTGCTTCTAAAAGTCATTAAAAAAGCCAAAAAGACCAAAAACAGTAGTGATAAATCTTAGTTTTTAAGTTTTAATTTCTAGCTTATAGTAGTTAATTTTACAACTGGATTTCATAGTTTAATAGTTGATTATTAAGTTCTATTAAGCTCAGCTCCTGCTTGGGCTTTTTGAGCAATTGAGCTTAATATTCTTTAAGAGTTTTGAGCTTTATATCTGAGTTTGTTTCTTTGTTCATCAAATTCAGTTAGTTTAAAATGTTTTTGGCTAGTATAGCTTTTCATTTTTAGATTATATGCATCATAAGCTTTCCAAAACATCTTTTGTTTTCAAATTTAAGCTTAATTTGAGCATTGTGCAAAGGTTTTGCCAAAAATAAGCAAAAATAAGCTTAAACCCTCACTTTCTGAAGTCAGATTTTCAAAAAGCTTTTAAGAGCTTAATTTTCATTTTCATCTTATGTTGTCTTTACAAAAAGTGCTCAAAAACATGTCTTCTTTAAGTCCTAATATTTAGTTTTTATAAAAAGTAAGAAAATATAAAAATAAGCAAAAAGGGGGTGTGCCAACCTCGAACCCAAGACCTCTAGTTTAAAGACCCAGTGTGTTAACCAAAGTGCTACAATAGCTCATCCGTCATCACCTCCTTTCTTTTAATTAATAAGAACGTTTTTCTTTCTCTTTTTAAATAAAAGCCGTAGCTTATTAATAAGCTTTTTGAGCTTATTCTTTAAGCTGGTTTCTTAGTTTTAGTTTTCTTAAGAACTTTGTTACTAGTTAGACTTTTCCTTAATTTTTGGTAATTTTTCATTGAGTAGAGTATTTTTAATCGTTTTTCTTAAGTTTTTTAATTTCGAAAATTAATAAAAAAATAAAAAAAGTTTCAGAAAATTACAAAAAATAGTTTTAAGTTTTATAAAAAATCGCTTTAGTTTTGCATTTAGAAAAATCATTTTCACCCTTTTTAGATTTTAAATTTCATTTTTGAGCTTTTATTTTTAATTTCAAAAATAGGATTTTAATTTTTAAAATAGTTTTCTTAGATTTTATAATATTTTAGATTTTTCTAAGCTTAAAAATCATTTTTCTTAATTTTTAAGACTTAATTTGCTATTTTTTTAGGATTTAATTAGATTAAAATAGTTTTTAATTCATAAAAATTCCAAAAATAATCAAAAAAATAATTTTCTTTTCCTTAAAATTTTCTTTTGTCCTATTTTAGGTTTAGAAATTTAGTTTGAATCTTTAGGGGTTAATTTTAGTATATTTGCTTTATTGTCGCGTTTTATTTGTTTCCCGTTAATTGTTAAGTGATTAATTACTTTTAATTGTTCGTTTTTTAATTGATGCTTTTATTTATTAGTCATAGATCATCAAAAATATCTTTGCTCTCATTCAAATCATAATCCAAGCTAAAATGTGGTTTCAATTGCACAAGTCGTTGGGGAAACGACCCGGTGATCATTCTTCCCGGTTAAATATACGTATTATATATTATATTATATATATCTTTTTAGAGTGAGCTTTTCTTAAGGGAGACTTTAGGAAAGTTCTTAATTGCTCTTGTGGTATTATATTATATATTTTATAGTGTATTGAAAACTACTAATCAATTTTTGGCGCCGCTGCCGGGGACTTGTGTTAAAGATTCCGTCTTTTATGTTTGTTGATTTGGTTTGAAGATCCTTTCGTCCTCGAAAGTTTCATTTTTGTTAAATATTTCAAAAATCCAAAAAAAATTATAAAAAGTAAAAAAATAATTTTCTTTTCTTTTTAGTATAAATAGAAGATATAAAAAATAAAAAAAAATATATAAAAAATTGTCCTTAAAAAAAATAAAATAAAATACACAAAGTTGGTAATCGAACACCAACATATAATACTCTCAATTAAGGTATTATCATAAATAAGTTCCGGTGAACTTGAAAAGTTCCCAAATCGAACCAAAGATTTTAAAACTTGTCATTTGTGTCATTTACGAGGTACGGCTCACCTTAAGAAGAAATTTTTAAGAGCTACCGTGAAGTAAGTTGATTATTTGGTTTTAAGTTGTCTTACGTGTATCCGTTTAAAATAGATTGTTAAAAATATAAATTCAAAAATAAAAAAAATTTGTGTAATTTTTGTTTTCTTTTTAATTTCTTTATTTTTAGTGCATTCGCACTCGATCTCAAACTCGTAATCGAAATCGTCGACAACAACAAATAACACCGGTTATTGTTGAGGAACCCGGAGTTTCTAATGGCCGACAATCGTACCATGGCTCAGATGTTACAAGCTCCTATCGAGGGATACGAAGATGCAATTGTTGTTCCACCGATAAATGCAAACAATTTTGAGCTTAAACAAACTTTGATTAATATTGTTCAAGGTAATTAATTTACGGGTAAACAAGACCCTCATAATCATCTTCGATTTTTCAATAAATTCACTTCTACGTTTAGACATCCCGAAGTTCCGAACACGTCGATTAAGCTTTTGCTTTTTCCTTTCTCTCTCGAAGGTGATGCCCAGACTTAAAAGTTTTTATGGTTTGAAAGTCATTTCTAATGTTTTCCCTACATGATTTTAGAACCTGTGATATTTAGGCTTTCTAAAACTGCTTTTATTTGATTTTGGTTCTTGAGTTGTTTTGAGCTCTTGTTAACACTTCAATTTGGTCTAAGTATGCATTAGAAACAAAGTGTATCAGTTTGCAATTGTCATTTTTTGTTTTGGGTCAAAACTGTCATAGCTTAGGTAAGTTTTTGTCACCATTTCTTTGATCTCAGTTTTAGATTAGTGTAAGATAGTTTTAGGTTCTGAAAATCAAAGCACAAGCTTATTGTGCTACAAGCTTGATCTGTTTGTGCTTATTTTGTTTTTAAAACTTATTTTCTTAGCTTAATTTAGGGCTGAAATTAGTACTTTAGTTTTTTAGAAAAACTTGAAAAACCACTCAGTATATACTGAGTTAAAACTGCCTTTTTCATAAGTCTTTTTTCTAGCTTATTTGTTTTTCAAAATGTTTAAAGTTTGTTTTTTCTTATAGTTTATAGTACAATCTTCATCTGTTTTTAGCTTTTAGCCCCATAAGGATAGCTTATGGGTCTTAAAAATTAGCTTAAAGTTGCCTCATTAGGCTGTTTTTAGCTAAATTGCTTAATTTGCTTTTCTTGCCTGTTTGCTTAGTAAAATTTGCTTATTTCTTTTTCCTTGTGCTTATTAGGTTTAGGGGCATGTTTGTTTTCAGCTTATTAGAATGTCTTATAGCTTATTTGGTCTTAAAAGATCAAACAGTCTAGTTTTTAAGTGTAATGGCTAAATTTTGCTATCTGCTACTTATTTTAGCTTTCCAGCTTATTTTCTTGGCTTATTTTTGTTTGTAAGTGCTTATTAAGGTTAGGGTATCATTTGTTTTGACCTTATTTGCTTTTGAGTTTTAAAATGTCTTAACAGTTTAGCTTTCTAGTTCATTTTAAGCATTCTTATGTCTGTCACTTTCTTCTGCTTATTACCAGCTTATTTTTGAGTTTTGTAGAAAGTTTCTTTTTTAAAGTTTGTTATTTTAGCTTATTTTATAGATTTTTAAAAAGAAAACCAAAAAAAATGTTTTATGAAAAAGAGAAGTCACAGGGGTCGAACCTGTGACCTCTCCCTTATACTACCAACACCTCAACACACACACTCACAACCATCTGCCCTGGGGTCTTTTTCGATTAATACTTGCCTTATTTTTTTATTTATAGTCTTTGTAGCCATTTTTCTTATCAGCTTATTTAAGCTTATTTGCCTGCTTATTTCAACTGCTTTTTTAAATCTTTTATTTTTCTTAGATTTTAATCTGTTCAAAGTACTTTTTGTGATTTTTCTAAATTTTTTTAATATAGTTTAGTATTTTTAATGCATTTTTTAGTTTAAAACCGTTTTTAATTCATAATAAATAATATAAAAGTCAAAAAAATATTATTCTTTTTTTTTAATTTTCTTTTATCATTTAGGATTTATAAAAAATAAATTTTCTTTGGTAGGGTTAAAATTTAAGAATTTGGGTTTTTAAAGAACGGGTTTTGAATCTCGTTATCGTTTTTAGTGTTTTAGCCTTATTTGCTTTCGTTTTTAGCGTGCCTTTACTTGTTTGTGCATTTTATTTGTAGAAATAGAAAACCAAATCAAATTTGTGATATTCAAGCATTGTTCCACAAACGTTACCTCGATTTTCAAATTCGCACCTCGTCGGGACACGACCCGGGAAGGTTTTTTATACTTCCGAAAACTACATATATAATACATATATATATAAAAATATATATGATTAATAAATATAATATCTATGTTTAATCACTTTTGAGAATTTTGACTTATTACTTGGTCAAAGGTAATTTGTTCAAAAGTTTGCCTTGTTATATATATATATATATATATATATATATATATATATATATATATATATATATATATATATAGATATATATATATATATATATATATATATACTTGACAACGAATCATTAGCACCAAGATATAGGAACCGTTATGAGATCCTTGAAAGGATTGTCCTTGTAGCTTATAGGTTACCTAAGGAGTTGAGTAGTGTGCATGACACCTTACATGTGTCAAATCTGAAGAAGTGTCCGGTGAATACTAATTTGCATGTTCCATTGATGGGAGATCAACGTCGACAAACCACATTGTTTTGTCAAAGAACCTATAGAGATTATGGAAGCTAGAATTAAGAAGTTGAAATGTAGGAATATTGTAACACCCCCATTTTGGAATATAGTAAGCGAAGTTAATCTTAGTATTACTTCATTAATCACAGACACAATCAAAGAAAACGAACTCAAAAGAGACGTTTTTTAAAAGATACGTAAAATCATTCATTTAAAATAGAGTTTTACAAAGGCAGTTCCCAAAATTTAGAAAACATAAAATTGTGAATGATAACAGAGTATTAGCCACTTCAAGTCATGCCATAAAAGTTGCTCAATTACCTGGGATAAACCATGCCTAAAAAGGGTCAACACAAAGGTTGAGAGTGCAGTTTCAATAGTTTTGAAATGTAATAGTATTGAATACAAGTTTCATAATTGAAATATTCTGCAATGCAGGGACAATTTATCAATGGAGAACATTATTATTAAGAAGAACAGTATTATCATGGGAAAACAGTTTGAATGCAAGTAATCATAATGGCTAGAAATTTCAACGAATACAATAATTATGGAAAAATATGGAAACATAATAATTAGCACTAAGCACATGACACCATTACTTGTAACAAGGAAAGATCACCGTAGTGATATTTGGTTAGGGACAGATTCCTCGTGAAAAGGTAACTTTGCCAAGGTTACTAATAGGACAAATAATAATGCTTTTTGCTACCCTCTGATGGTAATAACCACTAGATACGTCACCCCCAATAGAACTAATCACAATATTCGCGTTCACTCGTAATGCAATTAATTAATGGTTCATGACATGAAATAATGGTCACTGAAGCACTTATGCCATAATATATCTGGAAAGCATACAGTTGATGGAAAACCTTTGCATTATGGGGGTTTATAATCAGGTATCACAAGTTTTATAAAGTATTTCAAAAAAATTGAAATAAGAGGTATGAATTCATTAAGTCTTTGTAAAAGTAATCACATTGTTATAAGAATAAACGAGTATGTAAACAGAGTTTTAAGAAAAAAAGTAACAAAAAAAGGGGGGGGGGGGGGGGAAAAAAATTTTAAAAAAAAACAAGCATGTATCCCCCTCACGGGTTTATAAAACATGTAAATAAGTAAAGGCGAGGTTATGAATCTCACCTTAGCAGTTATAGGGAAATTTGATAGCAAAGGTATATGAGATGAAAGTAACGGCTTTGTCACACGCAACCTGGGGTAATATATCAAGTCTTAGTTTGATTGAATATGTTTTACATTATAATGAATATCATCTTAGATTGAATTGTTATGGAGTATTGTATCACCGTTTGGGCCATCATAATTCAGAGGTCATTCAGTAAACGTTTGAGGAGCTAGGGCACTTTAAATCGTAAACCCAACAACTCAGTCCGAACGTAATACCAAGATGAAACCCCTTAATATGAAGCTCCCTAGTATTGTGGTACGATATAATCGGTTTTAAGTGTTTTATTCAATATCTGGAAATGATAAGCACGTCAAGCGTTAATTAAAGTTATGTCTTGTAATTGTTTATGAATATAATTTTTAACTTTTCAAAATGTTACATTTTTGACCCTTTGAGAATGAAAAATGGCAAAATATACCCATGGAGTTTGCACTTATTACGAGTTAGGTTCTCCTTCATGTTAAAAGAAAACAATGTAAAACCTTGAACTTTGGAAAGTACATAATAGACCCTATAGTTATTATAACTTTGGATAAAATGACATTTTTAGTCCTTATAGTTATAACGTTCAGAAGTTTACGATATATACCCCTTTCATGAAAAAATGTATCGATTTTAATCTAAAAACCATAATACCAGATATTTTTACAATATGAAAAGTAATTTACAGGTATAAACTTATTAATATAAGCTAAAATATGAAGATTAAACGCAACGAAAGTTTAAAATAACGATTCGTTAAGCTATAAAGCAAAACGGGTCGAATTAGGGTTTTATAATGAAAACGCGTATTGTTTAATTCAAATTCCTTCAGACTTTGATAAAGTGGATATAATAACATTAATTTAAGCATGTTAGGATAACAATAACAACATATTAGCTCATAGATTCCAAGAAAAATATGAGAAATTAGGGTTTCGAGTGTACGGTTTTGGATCAAAATTGAAAATGAGCATGAATTGAGTTATAAAACTTTAACAAGAGTTTATTTAGGATCATATGAATATTATAAGAGTGTAGGAGCAGAACTTGAACATACATAACATGGGTTTGAGCTTATAGCTTGGAAACGGGTCGAAATCGGGACTTTTAGCTTCGTACGCCTAGAATAACGACTCCGTGGCCTTTCTTTTCTAATTTATTTTGCTTCACTTCTGTTTCTCGAGATCTTCTAGGAACATCTTAAACTTCTTTGAGCAAAGTATTGCTGTCTATGATGGTTTATAGAGGAGGAAGTAAGGGGGGGATGAGTTAGAATGAAGGTTTTTACCCTCCTATTATACTCCGAATCAACCAAGGAGGATAAGGGAAACTTAAGAAACGCCAGGCCTTGGCATGTATAGTAGCTAAGGTGTTGATGTGGAGGAGACTATGAGAATAATCATGTAAGCTAAGAATGCAAGGTGGAAGGTGATGGAGGTGCTTTGTTTGTATGTGGTGATGGAATAGTGGTGTTAGTTGTTTTATGCCAAGGGTTTTTTACTTGAGACCAAGATGGTTGATGGAGCTGCTTTGGAGATGTCCATGGAGGAGCAAGGGATAGGTGTGATAAGAATATCATGGTGGTTCTAGAACGTTTTAGGGTGTTTTGGTTTGATTTATACATGGCAGTTATGGACATCCAACATTAGTCTCGAAAAAGTATAGCCAATTAACAAACTGATAACTGCCGAAGAAGCACAAACGAGTGAGTCCCTGTATAAAAGAAAAATGAGTCATCAACCACGTTTTAGTTATACGAAAAAAGGGGGTATACTGATACAAAAAATTAGAGATGAATAGCCATTTAACTTACCAGGTGTGTCAGAATCTGCTCACCTTGCCATTATCGGCATAACTAATCCACCGACGTTCCGAAACGTGTTGATTCACTGGCAAAATGAATCATAAGACAAGGTAAACAACCATGTTTTCACTTAATTCCCATAACCTATTGATTTGCCCAGACCTATGTTTTATAGACTAATCAGATTCAAACTAGGGCCTAGTTTTTAGTTTTTAGGGTAAGAACAAGATTAGGTTTTGTTTTAGGTTTCCTAGATTTAATACATGTAAAATGATGTTATAATGATGAAAAACGATATTGTAAATGTTGGTAAGAATAAGTATTTACAACTTATTTGATTAATGGTTTAGGTTTAAAACGGATAAAAACAAAGAAACGGGTTACGGTTTAGAAACTAGCTCGGTTTAGGGTTTTTCTTGTTTTGATTTTCATGGAATCTACAGAATGGAGAATAGAATATGGAAAAGTAAAAGAAGTGCATTACTTGCTTTAAACTGGTACTTAATATATTATTGATAAGTGTAAAATACACATATCTGTTTATACCTAAAATAGCCCAATTAAACCCAAAACAGACTTAAAATGGCAAAAATATACTTGTTTTTATGTTTTGTGTGTGCAGGTACGGATATATCAAAAATCACAAGAAAACCGCCAAAAACGGACAAACACGGACACGAGAAACGGAAGAGCACAAGAGAAGCCAAAGATTCAAAGCCAAAGCCAGAAAAAGTCAAGCCTCAGTCAAAGAAAGTCAAACCCTAGCAAAGAAAAGTCAACTCACAAAAGGACATCCCAAATGTTTCATTTCAGTCCCCCCCCCCCAAGCTTCAAATGTTACACAAATGGTCCCTAAACCTTTAATGGGCTTTTATTACCCTTTATAATCCTACCCGGATCCCAAGCCCATAACAAAAGCCCAATTACCCTACCCTTAAACCTATTATTAAACCACAAGGACTTTTCCTGCCAAGTTTGAAAGTTATTTTACACTAAAACGTGTGATAACCAAAGACAAGGACCAATTTTGCCATTTTCCCAAAGTTTAAAACGAATTACCCCTTTTACAGTTTAAAAAAGGCGCGAAGAACATATTACTGTTCATTCATCTTCCCAAACATTACCCTCAGTCGAATCAAGGGGTTTTTCTTAATTAAAGGGTACGGAAGACAATTCAAGGGCTCACTTACATGATGGCAGGGTTAGATTTGTCAAATTTAGCACTCTCATTGGCCCACTTAAGCTAAGAGGATACGTGGCAGGAAGAAAAGCACACAAGGATGATAGATTTTGCTCTATTATCACTCACAAAACAAGCACAAGCTGTCACATCAAAGGAATGACAGCTTGGCAATCCGTGGGAAATAGATCATGATCCAACGGCTCAAAATCATGATCCAATGATTGGAAATTTGTACGGGCAAGATCAAAAGGAGCGTGTGATGTAAGGGAGGCCTAGAATCTTCATCAATTGGCAATAAATAGCCCTCACTCTCACACATATGAAAAACTTCTTTTTCACCTTTTAAATTTTCTAGTTTTTTTTTAGCTTAAATTTTAGTTTAAGCCATTTGTAATTTTCCTTTCAGAAATGTAATGAAGCTTTTCAGTTTAATGAAATTAAGTTTTTCTGTCACCATTCTCTATTTACATTCATAAACTCTCATACTTAAGCCACTTTTACTTATAAGCTCATATAAGCTCTCTCAAGTCTATAAGCTTGAGATAGAGCTTGTGTAATCAAGTTTTAATCCCTACTTAAGCCTTAAAATCAGAATTAACTAGCTTACCTTGAACTTTTCGGAATTTGGCTTATGGAAGGGGAGTCAATTGTGGAAGGACTCCCAAGGACCTTTACTGGCTTATTTTAAATAAGCCAGAGCTGTAGAAAAGCTCTGTGAGTATGTTTGCTTCTGTTAAGCTGAAGCTTTTGTAAGTTCTCCTTTTACTTTTCTTGTTTAAATTTTTAAACTTTAAATTACTTAATTAGCTTATATTAGCTTATTTGCTTATTAAAAGTGCTTATCTGTTTTCTAGCTGCTTAATTGAGTTTTAAATTTCTACTTAGTGCTTACTCATCAAATTTAGTCATCTATTTTTAGCTTAATCTTTAAATTTCATTTTCTGTCTTTAAAATCCATAAAAACCAAAAATAATTTAGCATAGTGTAGATCTTAGATTCTAGCCTTAAGTAACTATGGATTTCTGTTTGTTAAGATTGTTTTAAGCTAATTAGCATCTGGTATTAAGGTTTTAATAAATAGATTTCAAAATCCTAAGCTTAATCAAATTCTACAGAAGCTAAAGGAGTGTTTGGTTTAAGGCTTTTTGACCATCAAAAGTCAAAGTGAGTTCTAATCTTTGCTTGAGACAGTTGTGCAATCATTTTTAATTAGTTGAAAAGAGTTTTCAAGGTAAAATTTCAAATTTGAAACAGTTTTAGGTGCATAATTTAAATGTGTCACACCAGGGGAGTAATTTTCATTAAGCAGTTTTGTAGATTTTGATTCAAGCCTTTTTTAAGCTTAGAAATTTGTACATATTGGGTATGAACACACTCACTTGAGTGTCAACGCATGAAAATTACCACTAAGGTAAACCTGCATTCTTGTTTTGGTCATTTGGAAAAGGTTGCATCAGTAAGAACACACCTGCAGTCTTAAATAGCAAGTGTTTTTGATGCCAAAATTAAGATTTTTAAGTGATATTTTAGCGTTCAATCATTCCGTAGGTTTTTAGATTTCATATAGCTTAGTATAGATTAGGCCTTATTTTTCATTTCCTAGCTTATTTGCCTAGGTAAAATTGCTTTAAGTTTTCAAAAATCTCTCAAAAAGGCCAAAAACAGTAGTAGTAATAGTTTTAGCTTTTAAGTTTTGAATTTCAGCTTTTAGTATAAGTTTTTATGATCTATTTTAGTAGTTTAAATGTTGTTTGATAAGTCCTCAAAGGCTTAGCTTCTGTCTTGCCTTATTAAGCATTTGAGCTTTCTAATTTTAAGTATTTTTGAGTTTTCTTCTTAGTTTTCAGTGTTTAGCTTAAAATTTAGATAGCTTAAAAAGTTTTCAGTTAAGTTTTCTTGTCATTTTTAGATTAAGCATATCATAAGCTTCTCAGAACTTCTTTTGGTTTTCAAAATGAGCTTATATTAAAGCTTGTGTATGTTCTTAAGTGTCAACAAGCAAAAACAAGCTCAAACCCCCTACTTACTGTAACATCAGCTTTCATAAGCTCTTAGAGAGCTTAATTTTAAGTTTCAGTTTATACTTGTTTTGTAAAAAGTGCTTAAAAACTTGTCCTTAACAGCTTTGAGCTTTTAGAAGTAAAAAAATAAAAAAATTGGCAAAAAGTGGGGTTGCCAGACCTCGAACCCACGACCCCTCCCTCATAGTCCATACGTTTAACCATTGTGCTACATTAGCTCATCCAACCACATTCCTTACCATTTAATTAATATAGTCATTTTTCAATTCATCTTTTATAATAAGTCGTAGCCTAATAAGCCATTTTCTCAGCTTATTTGATAAGCTGAGTTGTGTCTTTTATTTTTCTAGTAAATTTCATAAAAATTACAAAAAAATAGTTTTTAATTTTATAAAAATTACTTTTAGGTTTACATTCAGTAAAATCATTTTTACACCTTTTAGATTTTAATTTTCATTTTTGAGCTTTTAATTTTATGTGTTAAAAATATTATTTTATTTTAACAATAGTTAAAAATAGTTTACTGAGTTTTTAATGTTATATAGACTTTCTAAGTTGAAAAAATCATTTTTCTAAATTTTTTAGGACTTAAATTTGCTATTATTTAGGATAAAATAGATTAAATTAGTTTTAATTCATAAGAAATTCAAAAAATAATCAAAAAATATTTTTATTTTTCTTAAAATTTTCTTTGTCCTATTTTAGGTTTAGAAATTTAGTTTGCATTTTTAGGAGTTAATTTTAATGTATTTGCTTAATTGTCGCGTTTTATTTGTTTCCCGTTAATTGCTTAAGTGTTTAATTGCTTTTAATCGTTCATTTTAATTGTTGCTTTTATTTAGTAGTAATAGATACTCAAAAATATCTTTTCTCTCATTCAAATCATAATCCGAGCTAAACGTGGTTTCAATTTCACAAGTCGTTGGGGAAACGACCCGGGTGATCATTCTTCCCGGTTAAATATACGTATTATATATTATATATATCTTTTAGAGTGAGCTTTTCTTAAGGGAGACTTTAGGAAAGTTCTTAATTGCTCTTTTGAAATATTATATTGTATATTTTATTGTGTATCAATTTTTGGCGCCGCTGCCGGGGACTTGCGTTAAAGAATCCGTCGTTTAACGATTGTTTGATTTTGTGTTTGAAGAAAAATCCTTTCGTCCTCGAAAGTTTCATTTTTGTTAAATATTTCAAAAATTCAAAAAAAAAAAAATTAAAAAAAATATAAAAAGTGAAAAATATTTTCTTTTTCTTTTTAGTATAATTATCATATAAATATAAAAAAAATCAAAAATATAAAAAAAATTGTCCTAAAAAAATAAAATAAAATACACAAAGTTGGTAAAAGAACACCAACATATACCTTCCAATTTGAGGAATAATCATAATTAAGTTCCTGAGACCTCTGAAAAGTTCCCAAATAGAACCAAAGATACAAAAACTAGTCATTTGTTTCACTTACGAAATACCTCCACCTAAGAAGAATTTTAAAGATCTACCGTGAAGTAGTTGATTATTTGGTTAATCAGTTAGTCATCCGTGTATCCATTTAAAATAGATTGTTATTAAAAAAATTACAAAAAGCCAAAAAAATTTAGTGTCATTTTGTTTACATTTTAATTTCTTATTTTTTAGTGCATGTGCACTCGTTCTCAAACTCGTAATCGAAATCGTCGACAATACCAAATAAACAACCGTTTATAGTTGAGGAACCCCGATTTCCAATGGCCCCCCCCTCCCAACAATCATACCATGCTCAAATGCTACAACTCCCAACGAGGGATACGAGGATGCAATTGTTTACCACATAATGCAAACAAAATTGAGCTAAAACAAACTTTGATTTAATCTTTCAAAGTAATCAATTTTACGGTAAACAAGACCCTCATAACAACTTCGATTTTTCAACAAGGTTACTTCTACGTTTAGACATCCCTAAGTTCCTAATACAATGATTAATGCTTTTGCTTTTTCTTTCTCTCTCGAAGGAGAAGCCCTACTTGGCTAGATAAGGAACCACCACGATCGATTCTAACGAGGGATGAACATATCACAAAATACATAAACCAATTCTTTCCACCTTCGAAAAAACAATTTCTACCTAAGAAATGAAATCCCACTTTCAACAAAAACCAAATGAAACTTTCAATAGCATGGGAACGTTTCAAAGGACTTCTTCGTCAATGTCCTCATCATGGTTTCTCGGAATTACATCAACTTGATACTTCTAACAATTCTTTGAATCCAAGATCAAGACGCTTTAGATCCGCCGCGGGTGGAAAATTTTCTAATAAGGTACCTCGCATTGTTTTAGCCATTATTGGATAGTAAAACTAAGGTTCGTTATCAAGAAGACGAGCAATTGAACCAAAGCGAGTACGAAAATGATCCTTTTTCTACTTCTACACCAACTAATTCTTTGAAGTCAACAACACGCCGCTTCTCCTGAATACAAATGGAAATTCGAAAAGAGCCGATTAGAAAAGATGATTAGTGAAAAGAATGTTACGACTCTTGCTACCGACAAAGCAGTCAAGGAAGTTGTGTTGTCCCACAATTGTGGTTTCACAACCACAATTTCAGCAATTGTCAATTAAGCAAGGAATGATTTCCCCCATTTTCAAGACAACATTTATCAATTCTAACAAACCGCCGCCATCAATTCCAACAAACCGCCGCCGTTGGCAACTTTGTTCAAAGGAATCCTCCTAATTTGGCAAACCAAATGAGACCACCCGATTTTAATCAACCAAATCTTCAAAACAACCAAGGAAACCAAAACCGATATCAAGGAAATAATTTCAATTCGAATCAAAACTGTGGAGGCAATTTCAACCATCAAAACAATCAAGGAGCCGTTTATCAAGCCCCACCATACCAACCACCAATGAATCAGCCACCAGTTTATCAAACTCCTACGTCCCAAATTCAAGGTGTTTCGAAAACGGATTTTGAAAACTACGTCAAGGCAAACGATGCGGTGTTGAAGAATGTTCAAAATCAAGGTTAAAATTTGCAAAATCAAATGGCTAATGTTACAAGTTTGTTGACAAGTCTTTGTAATAATTTCAAAAATTCCGCCTCTACTTCAAATTCAGGAACTCTTCCAAGTCAAACCGTAACTAACCCTCGTTAGCAAATTAATGCTATCACCACAAGAAGCGGTAAAACTTGTGAAGGACCTTCGACTCCTCTTGTTCCTACTATACCCGTTGTTTCTATTCCTTCAAAGGAACCCGAACAAAACCCGAAGACGTCAACGGACAAAGTGCAAAAACCAAGTTTAGAAAGTACCGCACAAGTCCCACCTCCGGAGGAAGAAGATTCCATTTTCATTGAAATCCCAAAACCAAAAGCAAAGAAAACCGTTAATGTTGAAATTCAAGATCTTAATTCTCCAAAACCAACGTCGTATCAACCTAAACTTCCATATCCTGAGAGGATGAAAGTGAGAGAGAACGATAAACCAAGTACTCAACATAGCCGGTTTTTGAAGATGTTCAAACAACTCCGTTTAGAGATTGGATTGAAAGATGCTCTCGTCGAAATGCCAAAGTTCAACAAATGGTTAAGCTCGTTGCTAAGGAACAAAGAGAAACTCGAGGAGATCGCCATCACAACTGTGAATGCTGAATGTTCCGCCATCATCATGAACAAAGTTCCCGAGAAGCTCGAAGATCCGGGAAAATTTCTTATTCCATGTGCTTTACAAGAACTTGATAGGACTAGTGCTTTAGCCGATTCCGGAGCTAGCATTAACCTTTTACTTTATTCTATCTACATGCAACTTGGGCTTGAAGCTTTGACTCCTACTCGAATGACACTCGAGCTTGCCAATCGTTTCGTTACACACCCGATGGGTATAGCCGAGGATGTTGTAGTTAGAGTTGATGGTTTCACTTTTCTTGCGGATTTTGTTGTGGTTAATTTTCAACCAGACCCGAGAGTGCCTATTATTTTAGGAAGACCTTTCCTTCGCACCGCAAAAGCTCTCATTGATTTGTACGAGGAAAAATTGACTTTAAGAGTAGGAAACGAAGAGCTTGTTTATTATGCCGATAAATCTGAGAAAAACAAGGAAAAGAAATTTGTTCATGCTATTTCTATCATTGATTTTTTGAAAGACAATCCGTTTAGTGGCAGTACCACTATTCTATCCAATGCTCCTTTTCCTAGTTCTTCTCCGATGAAGACTAGTGATTCTACTTTTGAGAAATTCACCGATGAATTCACTCTTCCTAACTCATTACCACCGGGTGATGACGATTTAATTCATAAGAAGGATTTTCATGAAGAAACGTTTCAAATTTATTCAAATCCTCTTTTCGAATTCGATGATAGATTCAAATCTAGCGACGTGAATCCTCTCTTTGAAGAAAACGATAAGGATGTCGAGATTAAGTCTTCTTCTTCCTTCACACTTACTTCACCGGAAGAAAGTAAATTTGAAGCTTATCTAGAAAGTGATTCGATTCCACCGGGAATTGATCTTACCCTCCCTCCCACCCTTGAAGTTTCAAGTAGCAATCCTACTTCCCCTACTCTCACCGGAGAGAAGGTTTGTTCATGGAAGACGCCGATGTTTTTCTCATTGATCCGATTTGTATGGAGAATGATGACTCGTATTGCGATAAAGAAGAAGAAAATTTGTCTTTTAGCAACATTCTTACATAAGAAACCAAAACCTCTTTCTCAAGAAGTTAAGTTGAAAGATGAAAAAGTTTCAAGTCAAATACCAATTGCTACCATTATTATGCCAATAAGAATCACTTTTGATAATCCAATTGATTTTAATGATCTTTTTTCCAAACCAAAGGATTTGAAAAAGGACTTAGCCGTTGCATTTGACTCTACCACCACAAGTATTTTACCACATCCTTCTTTAGATTCCGACTCGCCTTTCACTGCGGAGTTGTCGGCTAGTATTACCTTGAATTCTCTCGGAAACGAGGACAAAGTATTCAAACCAGGTATATTAGTTTATCATGCCATTCATGATAAAAATCTTGTAACATTGGAGAAGAATTTAAGAGAGAACATTTCCTCCAGGACTCTCTTATTTTTCAAAGAACCGTCATCTCCTCGTCCTCCTCCGGAACCACCAGATGTTTGCATGAGATTTAAGCCCATTTTGGCTAAGAAAAATGATTTTGATAAGCCTAATGAAGATTTTTACCTAAGTGAAACAGTATTATCTTTAAATGTTGACGATGTCGATTCCTTCACTTTTATCATTTGGACTTTTCTTCCATATTTCACCTACCCTGAGGCCTCACCTTTATCTTGCTCCACCTGAGAGTGAAAACACCATTTTTGACCCTGACATCTCTACTTTTCATTTTTCTTTTAAGCTAGTTCCATTTGCTCTCCCTAAGGATGAATAAATTCAGGGATCGAGTCGAGCTTGCGACTCGGTGAACAAAAACAAGCTGCTTCGTGGGAGTTCACCCCATGCTTATCCATTTTCTATTGTTCTGATAATAATGTGTTGTGATGTGTTGAGGCTAGTCTCTTCCGTTCTTTGTGTTGTTGTTTATACTTGTGATGTTTGCAGGATTGAACCAACAATTTCTGAAGACTTTTATGTTCGGTGTTGTGTCCCGTTTCACTCGAGCTTCCTATTCTTTGTTTGAAATTAGTTTGGGGAGATCCAATATCCTTTCATCTTATAGATTCACGTTTATTTTTGTATAATTAATAAACGGCTTAGATTTTTGTAGAACCCGACCTTAAACATTGAGGACAATGTTTCATTTTAGTTTGGGGAGGGAATCTATCGATTTGATGTTACCTGCTTATTGTTTTGTTCTTACGTACCCGTTTTCCCACAAAAATAGCAAAAATTTTAAATTTTTAAGATCTTATTTGTAGGAAAAAATGAAAAAATAAAAAATATTAGTAGTTGAAAAAAAAAATAATAAGTGTTAAGACACGAATGTAGGTTTTCCGTTGGTGAGAATAAGAAGTAATTTTTGACCCGATCGAACGTGTTGAGTTTTAACTTTTTCCTTAACAATTAATGATGATAGTTTGTGCTAGTCTCATGTAGACTTTAAAGCTAATCTCAAGTAGATTGTTTAAATATGTCAAGGTGGATATTATATAGGTAAGTTTCGCGACTTTCCTTTCTTTAGAGATTTTAAAATTGCGAAGTAGCGAGAAATGATAGTGTTATTATAAGTCATGGACAGTAAACATAGAATTAGTTAGTTTTCTTTCAAGCCATATGTATTTAATTGTGGGTTTTCTCCATTAGCTTATTTCACCTTTTATATATAATTTGTTTAATAAATAGTGTTGGATTGTTTTTTTGGGATTAATTAGCGATAGTAGTGGTCTTTAGTTTCTTTGTGAATAGGATCGAGTTCACATCAGGAATATTAATTTGGATATTCTATGTATAATATATAGAAATTTTTTGCTTATTTCCTTCAAAGAGCCCTTAGGTTTTATATGGTATAAAGTGAATTCAATAATATATCGAAGACTGATAATAACATAAGTTGGTTGTATCTTGCCGGCCTACAACCGATGTTACAGGCCTTCTAAAAGGTCGAGGAAGTTCACGACAGCGCAAATATGTTGCTACCATCTTGTCGGAGGCGTGGCCGATGTTGCTGCCTTCTAAAGGACTGAGGCTTGTTAATTAATGTTTGCTTAATTCTTTTTCTTATTTTGTTCCTTAAAGAGCCTAAGGGTATATGTGCATAATAATGATGGGTCCATTTAATGTCTTTAAGAGCTCGGGTATATGACATGAATGTGCTCTTCTTAAGTAGCTAATAAAGGTCAAATTTTAGTTGCCTCGGATGGGGACATTAATTTGATAACACTATTTGATCTTTTGAAAAGGGCTAGGAGCTAATTATTGCGTTCTTAACCATTTTACGCGTTTTTTTGAAGTTCTAATATCGAAACAGCTCTTTAAAAAGCCTTAGGGTATAGACTTAAGTCAAATCTTGAGATACAAAAGTAGGAAGTGGCGGGTGGATATGTAATTACACAAAGGGAATTATTTAGGAGTAGGTTAGGGGTCATGACTGTGAATTGAACATATGTGCTGGTGGGGAAGCGGAGCAGGAGAAAATGAAAATCGGGGATGATGAAGTTATGCTTAGACAGTGATTGTGCTTTGTGGTGCTAGGATCCTTAAACGTTACCATGAGGTGGATAATGAAAACAATTACAATATGGCAAACAAATAAGTTGTTGTTTAGGAAGTTAATTACAAAAAAAAAATGCATAAAAGAGAAAAAAAGCTTTGAAAGAGGATATAGGGTGTTTTATAACTGTGGATCTCTTATCTCTCTAACAAAAATATAGGGGCTACTTTGCATTGGTGAGGTGGGGGGAATTTTCGAGGGATTGGTGATAAGCTGGGGTGAGGCGGGAGGATCACCAGTCGGTTAGTTTGCCCCCCCCCTGAGAATTTTGATAATGTAGAGACCACATATCCGTTTGTACCTAAAATATCCCAATTAAACCCAAAACAGACTAAAACTAGCAAAAAATTTGCTTGTATTGTTTTTATGTGGGCAGGTAGGATATATCAACAATATCACAAGAAAACAGTCAAAAAAATGAGAAGCACGAACACGAGATTCTAAAGACATAATAATAGAGTGATCAAAAGCCGGAAGCAAAGTAAGAAAAGTCAAGCCCTCAGTCAAATCCAGTCAACAGAAATCAACCACTATAAGTCAAAACCTCACAATAATCCAATTCCAGTCCCTCAAGTTCATAAATGCCCAAAAATGACCCCTTGCCTTTTATAGGGCCCTAGAAAGCTTAATGGGCCTTCTAAACCCTAAATGGCCTCACCCGGCATTTATTAAGCCCAAATCATAGCCCAACTCTTTTTATAACCACAAGGCCAAACTTGTATATGTCAATGTCCCTTTTTAACGAATAATCGTGGATAGATTAGTGTGGGATCTAAGTCCAATCTTCCTAAAGTTGGTTAATACATTTTACCCATTTTAGTGATAAAAATCGCTCGCGAAGCCGGGGTACGATCATCATCCCTTCATATTGTCCAATGGGGATAACAGCAGGGCAAATGGTAATGGGAGGTTTAATTGGACAATTCATGGAGTAGGTATTACATGATGGCGGTAGAAAAGTATATCTCAAAGGCTTCACTAATCTCTCAAGTATGGATCACACGTTATCGATGGAAGAAGCACCAAAGTGGTGTGGGAGCTTGCACTGGACCTCTCCACAAAACTAGCACAAACATGCATATCAAAGAATACTGCTGGCAAATCCTAGTGTGCCACAAATGTGACCTACGGCAAGAAAGAAATCTACAATGAAAGAAAGATCATGGGTGGATGATTGATGAAGGCAAGGGGCTAGAAGGTTCTTTGTTCAGCTATAAATAGGCCTTACCTTTCACACACGCAAGGGAGAGTTTTTTTAGTCGCTTCTAGTCTAGCTTAATTTAGTGTTTTTCTTTAATGTAATTTACCTTAAATGATTTGTAATTCCCTTTTAAGTAATGTAATCAGTTTCTTGAATTAATAAGATTTAGTTTTATTGCATTCATAAGTTTTCAGAATTCATTTTCAAGTTTCATTTACCTTGTTTAGCTACTATAAGCTTTCATTAAGCTCTATTAGGCTTTAAGCTTATATTGGCAAATTTACATTAATCATATTAAAACCTTAAAATCAGCTTAAGATCTTATTACCTTTGCTTTGAACTTTTGGAAGGAGAGCCAAACATGGAAGGGCTCTCATGACCTATTAATAGTTTCAATTTTGATAAGCTTAGAGTGTGAGATAAGCTTTAAGATCACACACAAGCTTCTGTTAGCTGAAGCTTTAAGTAAGTTTCTATTTACTTTTTTTTGTTCTATTTAATTTCTAGCTTTAAAATTGCCTAATTAGATTAGAATTGCTTAAGTGCTTATTAGGTTATCATTTGTGCTTAATTGATTTATAGTTGCTTAATTGAGTTTAGTTTAATCTTCTTTTGCCTATTATTAATCTGTCTTTAGCTTAATATATATTAGATCTTTGATTTTCAGTATCTGTCCAAAAAGTCATAAAAAGCCAAAAATATAGTAGAAAATGCGGGTGTTCTTAGAATATTTGCTTATTCAGTAGTTAAGGTCATGATCATTAAGCTAGTTTTAAGTAGTTCATTGTCTGAAATTAAGGTCTTATTAGTTAACTTTACATTTTAGATACTTATAACCTAATGCTGTCAATGTTAGAAAGTAGGCTGTTTGGAATTGCATGTTTTGACCTTCAAAAGTCAAGAATATTAGGAACTTTTGTTTTGGTCAGCTGAGTTTTCATAAGTAAACAAGTCTTAAAAGGGTTTGAACAATTAGTTTAAAATTAAAATGATATTGTGGCTTATTTAGTTTTTTTAGCACCAGGGCATTTTTCTTTTGAATTTCACTTGTGCAATTTTTGATCTAAGCCCTCCAAGGCTTAGATCTTGCTGGGAATTGTGTTTATTAAACTTATTTTAAGTTGCTAAAGTGATGGA
Source organism: Tanacetum coccineum (assembly GCA_026074375.1). NCBI lineage: Eukaryota > Viridiplantae > Streptophyta > Magnoliopsida > Asterales > Asteraceae > Tanacetum > Tanacetum coccineum. The sequence goes on from BQNB010002072.1 coordinate 72,294, forward strand.
TTTCCTTAGGAAACTTGCCCTTGTAGTGTTGCACTTTGCATAAGTGCACCAAGTCCAAACTTAAAGTTAGTACTGCTGTCACTAGTAGCCTAGTTGTTAGTTAAGTTTAAGTAGATTTTAGGTGCTTAAATTCAAATAAAATTAAGTTTAGGTATAGCTTAATATAGATTAAGTTTTAAATTTTATTGTCTAGCTTATTTTGCTGTCAAAAGTCATTAAAAACATAAAAAGCCAAAAACAGTAGGTTAGATACTTAGTTTCTTAAAATCTTAATTCTAGCTTAAGATAGTAGTTTTTATAGCTTAAATAGATAGATTATAAGTAGTTAACTAGGTTTCAAAGTTATAGTCTTTTTTGTCTTTGACTTATGAGCTTAATGAGATGGTTGGCTTAATACCTAATTGATGTGGTAGCTGGGTTCATGCGTATGGCAGGAGCTTTTTTTTTGATTAAGTGTTTGTTAAAGTAGATTTATGTCTTATGAGCTTAATAGCTTAATGAGATGTTGTGCTCAATACCTTATTTTCTGAGTTAGCTTGTTTCATGCTTAATTTCAATAAGCTTTCAAGAACACTTTTTATGTTTTACATTGAGCTTAATTTGAGCTTATTATAGCTGCTTTAGTGAAAACAATCCCAAACACTCACTTTCTGTAAACAGCTTATAAATAAGCTGTTTTAGGGCTTATTACTTAGTTTTAGCTTATGTTCCTTTTGTTAAAATAGCTTATTTTAGTCTCCTTATTGATTCTTAGTATTTAGTTTTTCTTAAAAATCAAAAAAATTAAAAAAATAACAAAAAGGGGTTGCCACCACACTCGAACCTACGACCTCCCACACACAACACCAATGCCTTAACCAGTTTGCTTCAATAGCTCATCCGTTTTCATATCCTTTCATTAAACCTTTATACACAATTTAGTTTAATAAGCTAAATAAGTTGTTAAGCTTATTTCGTGGCTTATTTTATAAGCTACGACTTAAGTCTTATTTTTCCTAGGATCCTAATAGCATAAGCTATTTTCGGTATTTTTTTTAGAATTTTTACTATAAGTTTAGTATTTTTAATCTTTTATTTTCTTTAAAACTTTAAAAAATCATAAAAAATAGAAAAATAATTAGAAAAATAAAAATCTTTTTTTATAAAATTTTCTTTTTATATAAAGTTGAGAAAATCATAAAAAATAAAAACTCTTTGAAAATGGGAAATCGGGTGTTTTATAACTTGTGATCTCTTAGCTCTCTCAACAAAAATCTTTGCTACTTTTCAAATGATTAGTTTAGGGAAGTTTTGAGATATTTGGTTATAAGGCATGTAATATTACGTGAGGACACGCAATCATTTAGTTTAAGGAATTTTGATATGTGTGAAATACACATATCCGTTTATACCTAAAATAGCCTAATTAAACCTAAAACAGATTAAAAATGGCAAAAATATACTTGTTTTTGTGTTTTGTGTGTGCAGGTACGGATATATCAAAAATCACAAGAAAACAGTCAAAAAACGGGCAAACACGGACACGGGAAACGGAAGAGCACAAGAGAAGCCAAAGATTCAAAGCCAAAGCCAGAAAAAGTCAAGTCTCAGTCAAAGAAAGTCAAACCCTGGTCAAACAAAGTCAACCATAAAAAGACCAAAAACCCAAAATTCCTATTTCAGTCCCTCAAGTTTACAAAACCACACAAATGGTCCCTTAACTTAAATGGGCCAAATCCTTTATAATTCCAAAATCCCATTACCCGGCCCATAAACAAGCCCAAAAACACTTAACAAGACCTTTGTTAAGTTGTTAGAAACAAGGACTTTCATTGCAAAACCCTAATACTAGTCCAGGGACCAATTCTGCCAAATGTCAAAACCAATACACCACACTACTTTCATTGCAAAGAAATATTACAAACAGAGGGACTAAATTTGCCAAATACTCAAACTTACCCCTTTTTACCCCTGCAGTCAAAAATGAGCGGGAAAAGGAGTTGGGTACTATTCATCATCCCCTCCAAGTTTACCCAAGGTAAAATCAAAGGGCTTTTGATAATTAAAGGGCAAGAGGGACAATCACCATCACTCAGGTTCTTTCCTATTTAATCAGCTTGTTTGGATTAGAGGAATGCGTTTGTTTGTAAGTTTTTTTCAGTTTGTTCTAATATATGGCTGCCTTTAAAAAAAAATCTTTTTATCCATTTGATTTGGTGTAGTATTCAATATAGAACCACTTTTTTATACAGAACTTATAGAACCATTTGTAAGTCATTAGATCATCCAATCAAGGGCTAAAAATGAAAGTTGTTATTTGATAATTAAATAAAAATAAATTCAATATTTAATAAAAGGACATGGATAATTTAGGCACTTCAAAAATAATAATAATTACTTTATAAAAAGATTCGATCAGTTTCATAATAAATCATGATCACTCCTTTTTTTCTCTCAGTAGCATTCTTATCTTTATCTGCCTCCCCATATCTCAGATCTACTTTTTCATAAACATCAAATGATTTTTTTGAGATCTAATTTGTGATGTACTCTTGTTGTCATCATCAACTGTCATCGTCGTCCAATGTTTTGGTTCGATAAAAAATGACGACACTATCAGATCCATGGTCAACAACAACTCATTAACTGTTTTCAAGATCCGTCAATTCATTTCAAGGTATTGTTAGTCTTGAATAATAGGGTCTTATTTTAAAATAGATGAAAAGATCATTTAATATTTTAATAGGATCTGTTCAATTTGTTTTAAAAGCTACGAACAATTAATGGGAACTGTTTAATGGTATGGTTTATAAAAATGGTTGTTTTTTTAAATACTACCAGCAAATGGGTAGTTTGTGTACATCAAATGCTTTTTAAAAAACATGAGTTCTTGAATTGTTGTATTGTGATCATACCGGTAATTTCATAAATTATGTAACTAGTGTTTCTTATATGAATGTTATATTGGGCCTGGTAAACACGACGCATATCACCAATGTTATCATTTGTTTATTATATGATGTGATTGTTGTTACATTTGTTTTGAAAAGTCACTAGTCATTACATGAATTATATTCATTTTTTAATGCTTTGTAGATTGATTTTTTAGCTAATATGATTAACTATCTAATATAGTTTTTGTTTCGAGACAGGGATTGTGTTTTTGGTGCTCAAATTATGAAGTTTATGTGGTCACCGCAAATATACATGTTTTTGGAAAGCGTGCACTTATGTTTTAACGAATTTGATGAGAGTACATATGTTATTGAAAGCGTGCACATATATTCTTAGAATGCACGCACATATGTTCTTGAAAGGCGTGCACATATATTCTAATGATTTTGATGATAAAGTGAAGAGTGCGCAGATGTTTTTAAATGGAGTGAACATTTATATTTGGCAAGATACTTGTACATGAATTGTATTTTATTTAATATCAGAATATGTTATGTTCTTGATTTGTTATGAATTTAGAGGTTACATGTATATATGTTTATGTTTTTGGTTACAAAATTCATAGATTAAATAATGTACACTAGAAACATATGTGCAATTACTATTTTAATAAAAACAAGTTTGATGTCTAAATAATTATACTCAAAAAATATATGTAAATTTATAATATATAAGAAAAAACATGTATGCACCTTATATTTTGAAAATCTGTATACTAAAAAAATATGGAATTAAAAAAATTTGATTCCAAAAATCATGTGAAATTAAAAAAATGTTTTTATATTAAAAAGTTAAAAAAGAAAGTGAATATGTGTTTTGACTATTATACCCTTTTTGATTAAATAATAGTATTTTATAATACTAAATTCTTATTAGTCTAAAGTGGTTCTGTAGGTTCTGTACAAAAAAGTGGAGTTCTGTTATTTGAAAGTGTGTGCATTACATGCAATCCCCATATAATATATATATATATATATATATATATATGTTATACTATTACATTATCTAGATATTCTACTCAATGTATGTATAGAGAGGCGATCGGAGAGAGAGAGGAATGTTAAAATAAAAAAACAAATATTCGTGAGAAAGATAAAAAGAAAACTTTTTTTAAAAATTTCTAGAAAAATTTCAAAAAAATTCCATTAAATCAGGTATGTTGGTGCATAAAACTTTTGTAAAAGAAGTTTTTCTAATTTTGAGTTTTTATACGTTTTTTTAATGCGCAAAAAAAGAAATTTTGATGCACAAATTTTTCGACTTGTTATAGTTTGATGCGCAATAAAATTTTGATGCAAAAAGTCAAAAGAAGTTGGGTACAAAAACAAATTTTTGATGCACAAAAAACCGATTTAATGCACAAACGTATTTTTTAATAAAAATTTTTTGGCAAAACTATCCACTTTTAGAAAAACTTCCTTTACAACTTTTTCATGCACCAACATACACGATCTTGTGAAAGCCAAAGGCCCACTGAAAAGTAAAAAAAGTACTCAGGGACCCACAAATTTTGTGGGTCCTGAGTACTTTTTTGTACCTTTCAGTGGATCCCTGTGTATTTTCTTGTACTTTTCTGACTTCTTAACATGTGCCCCTAGGGCACAAGTTAGAAAAACCCTAAACAAATATAACAAAAAGAAGTTGTTTGAAGTTTATAAGGTTGTGAGCTAATGTATTACACAAATATGAGAAAAAAGTTGAATGAGAAAAAAGAGCATAATGTATCAATGATTTTTTATGTGTTTATAAAAAAAAGACTCAAAATAGATTTTATAATAAAAAATGGAGTTTAATAAATGATTATCATACTTTAATAAAAAAAATCGTATGGAAGAAAAGAAAAAAAATGACGTTAGAAAAAAAGAGGAAATAAAAGGAAGGAGGGAGGTGCTTTGTCATTTACGCTTATAAAATTGCCATCCATTCAAAAGGTAATTACAAAAATGCCACCCAAAATATCTTGATCAAGTGACATCATCATTCACAGATCCAATGGTCCACAAGTGTTTCTATTGTTTTCAATTTTAAGATGTATACGACAATAACGCCTCCCTATATATACTCTCTCTGTCCCAAATTAATAGTTTGTCTTTTCATTTTGGGTTGTTCCAAAATTATTATCCCATTTCAAATATAGTTGTGAGTAATGTAGCAAGTTTATTATATTGCCCCTAATGATAATAGAAATTACTATATAAATAAAGTTCCGTGTATTATAAAAAGGGGGGACACTTCGTATCAATCTTTTGGTTGTTTGTCCTTGTTATATAATTTACGATACGAATTATCTACTCGTTCAATTTTTCATATGTAATATATACGGAATATATTAGATACTTTGCGTTTACTTTCGATTTATTTTATTTAACCAACCACCAAGCTATTACAACTTTAAATCTAAATCTTTTATCAACATGTCGCGTTGATGTAACCATTCATCGAAAAACCCAAATACATTATCCTAGGCTAGTGGGTCTTAGCCGTTAAGATAAACCGCAACTTCTTGGTCGAGCCGTTCCGGTTTCTATTTGTGTTGTGCTTAATATGTGCATTTTTTCCAATCGCTCTACATCATCGAGGTGAGTTTATAACCCCATGTTTTACTTGTTTTACATATATTTTTGGGGTGAGAACATGCTTGTTTACAAATGCATTTGCATGGTTGATTACAAATTTACATACTCATTTACATATCTTGCGATGAGATACAATACTTGGTTTACTTTTTAGACGTAAACACATGCTTGAATTTTACTCGAATGATTACGGATTAGCTTAGGTTGCATGAACTGTAAATCACTTGGAGGGTGAGCGCGAATGTTATAAAATAGATCTATTTGGGATTGACAATCCCTGTTCGGGTGACTAGCTATCACCGGTAACAAACGTTATACCATGTCGGAACACGATTGGATTTGGGTCTACAGGACCAACAAGTACATACACATGAACTCTTACTGTGCCTTAAATAAAGTGGCATACATACAAGTCTACGTCACAGTACATGAACTTAGGGGTGCAAATCGTAATCACACATGGTGACTATTGTATTAGATACAATGGCCAGGCATACTTTACAAACACTTTGTTCCCACTATACTTAACTTTTTTGTGACTATCGTATAGGATACAGTAGTCATACAAATCTTTAATTCAACGTTCATACACACATTTTGGGTGACTATTATAAGGATTGAAATGGTCATACACGCTTTACAACTATTTTTAACCACATTAACAATTACAAAAATTCTATGAACTCCCCAACTTTATGTTGACTCCTTTTTAAGAATGTTTTTTCTCAGTGAATTAGATGCTTGCTTGCTTGAATGTGCATTAGATTCTAAATTTGACAAGATTCATTCCATGGATTTCTACTACATACAAATGATCAAATCTTGTTCTATTGCTTATCAAGCTTTTCATTGTATGCAATATGGACAAATGTAATATCAATTATAAGAAAAATCAACGAGATTACTTTTTTAAAACGACACTTTAGAGTCGTTCTCTGTACCAGCGTTGTGTATTATATGAATAACGCCCCCGGACATATTTCCCGTCAGCGAACACATTTTTAGGGGTGTACAGAATTGTGTATCAGAGCACTGTTATAGAGAGCAGGAAGCATATGTTGCCTAACTAAAACCGTTTCCACAAACATTGCATCAACATCAAACATTTTCGAAATGCATACAAACTACTTTTTTTTTTTTTTTTTTTTATTTTTTTTTTTTTATCTTTTTTTTTTTATTTTTTTTTTTTTTTTTTTATTTTTTTTTTTTTTTTTTTTTTTTTTTTTTTTTTTTTTTTTTTTTTTTTATTTTATTATTTATTTTTTGTTTTTTATTTTTTTTTTATTTTTTTGTTTTTTTTTTTTTTGCTTACTGCTACATTATTTGTTACATTAAGTGCTTACATGGCATACATATATTTAATATATATGCTTACATCCTTTGCGTATATCATACACTTATTTATACAAAAGTTATTTATATAAATACCAGAACATTTCTGCGGTTACGTTTGCCTTACGTATATTTCCCTGATTACATATATGGAAGTTGTCTACATATATATCTAAACTTTTCTAAGACATTGTGAGTTGCACAATGGTCTCACTAATTTTTCTCTTCGCAACCTTATACAATATCGTTTTACACGAAACCCGTCACAGTTTTGTTTACATGGAATTATGTGTGAATCTAAGTATTACAAGTCTTGTATGGGCGGGAATTGTAATAGGAGGATTGATATGATAATTGCTATGTTAACTCGTTCATAAAGACCTTTATCTTATTTACTTTAACCGTGTACTCATCAACTATTTTGAACTCTATGTCGATCTCCCCTGATTGTTTTACTCCCCGTCTCCGAAGGCGAGTTTTAAACACTCGTCCCATACTCATTAGAGCACCTGCATCGTCATGTCATCCACCACCTTGAAGATTTTGTGAGTACGCGTATTGCATCAGAAATTATTAAGTAGGATGATTTATAATCTCTTTATTTGAAAGGATTGGGACGCCTCTTCATTTAAATAAATAAATTGTAAATCACCAAACCATAAGTTTATCAATTCATTATTTACATAAATTAGGACGCTTCTTTATGTAAATAATAAATTATAAATGAGTGGGCTTAATGGTATCCAATATGACACGAGTATGAACTCAAACCTGATAATCACCAGAAATCCGTTAAAAAGATCTAGAAACACAATAGTGTCTTACCACTCAGCAAAATCTTAAGGCCTCTCTTGAACTACCTTATCTCATTCTTAAGTTATTACTTTTGCCGTTACAAATCCTTACGATCATGAACTGTTTGTAGAACTAACCGACTTGTGCACTTTTGAGCTAATGGATTTGATTCATCCTCGAACTAACAACTGCGTGCAATATTCCACCACCTATCACATAAGCTCTCCTGCGAGCTTCTCCCATTTGTTGACCTTTATTTTGGGTATGTTATTTCTCAAAATGTCATCACTCTCCACATCCCATCACCGTTTGTTATAGTTATTGTTGCTATGTATTCTTATACTTTTGATTCGCGACTCCATATGTTTGTGCTATGATTTTCAAATGATTAAAATGAATAATTATTTTAATGAAGATTTTTGATGATTTTGGATATATATTTGTTCTTGATTGAGAGTATGCGAGATTTATGAGTTGCAACAAAGATGGCGATGAGTTTAGGCTAGTATTATAGTAGATTTGGTTGATTAGTTTTGGCGTAAAAAGAATTTTGGATAGTTTGAAAAATATGGCGGTGTTATGGTCAAGTTTATGGACAAGTCCATGGGTGATTTATAAAAATATAAGTTGATGGTCCAAGTTTTAAATGAGGATAAATGAACGTTTAAAAATGTTTTTTATTAAGTTGCCAAAAGTCTTTGAAAAATATCGTGGAGCTTCTTACTATTAAAAACGAAGTGTTTAGGGAATTTTCCAAAAAAAGTTAAAAGTCGTTTGTGTTGGTCATTTTTATAAAAATAGCAAGGTTTAAATATATATATATATATATATATGAAAAGAAATATAGAAAAAAAAATAATATAAAATATATATAATGGAGACAAAGGATTTTTTAGACGATAGTGGTTTCACAGAGTTCTTATTTGGAAATATGAAAACGCTTAATTAGGGGATACAATTAACGTCCGAAACTAAAGACAGTTTCCTAAAGGAAACTTTCTATAAAAAGAAACTTTTTGTAAGAACGTCGTAACATCTTCATAAACTTAATCAGTTCGTAAAAACGCATTTTGTTGCCTAAACTAAAGCACAAACATATATGGTTGTCAATTTCGTTCTTAAACGTTGTGTGCAACGTTTCTTTGTTATATAATATCTCGGATCTTCGTCGCGTCAAATTTTATTGGTTGCGTAGAGTCCGTTCGGTACACTTATTCTCATCGTCTGCTAATGGTGTGTTGAGTTCACGATACGATCCTCGAACTCCTAAGTAAGTTGAAGATACAAACATTCATTAGCCTCTATGCCGATATCCATCGTCGACCTTAACAGACATCAAGAATCTAGACTCTACCTCAAACATGCTAAACCCTATATCAGACATACCCACACGACTACATCTTCTCTGATGTTTTCACTATTAAGGGGACTTTCTTTATAACGCGGTTATATCAATCCTAAAACTTGTAACGATAATTTTCTAATAATCCTATTTGATGATTAAATTTCTGGTCAACCTAGCGCAAAATTCTCGACATAATTAAGCGTCGCAACATCGAGTTTATACTGAATAGATTATCAACGTCATGCTTAAAAAACAGATTAACTAAATCTTAAATCTTTTCTTGGTCACACAAAATCGGTTAACTCAAATCGAATCCCGAGATGGGATTCCTTTAAGGGGGAGGTAATATCACACCCGGCAATTTTTAGAACTTTCAATTACTATTTTACCCTTTGACTTTTTGACTTTTTGACCTTTTTCGGTCACATAAAAATGATTACCGCATAGCCGGTAAATTTTTGAAACATATTTAAATAATAAATCATAATTATTGTTATTATCTCTCATTTACAAAATTATTTTTCAAACTTATTTGACTTGAAAACGAGAAGATATATGTTATTCCTAAGTTGACTTATCAAAAATGACCCGCCAAAATGAGTTATTAATTATGGGGCATACTAGCATTTGACATAAAACGACATTCCAAACAACTTTTCAGTTTTACCCGAGACACGAAACCAAGCAGAAAATGACAAAATAGCCTCGCAAAGTTTTGAACACTGAACGCAGCGCGTACCGACACAAAAATAATTAAATTTATATTTAATTATCACTTTTTATTAAATAAAAATATTTAATAAATTATTTTACATATTATTAAAAACATTTGTTTAAAAACGCGAATACTCAAATTAAAGTTTTATTTTTACGGACAAACAGCTTACCCATGATACCCAAATAAATAATAAACATTTAAAATAATTTTATATAAACATTTATAAAATACTAGTCATAGTAAATTCTCATATTTTAATGAGAAAAATCATTAGGAACGGCATGGCGCAATTTTCGTGTTTTGAATCGTCCTTTAACAACCAAAACGATTCCCGAACCAAATATAATACAAAAGATACACTTTGGTCCATGTGGAAATTATTTTACACCCAATAACCCTCATCTATTTAGCACTTGACACTTTGTTATTTAACTTCCTAGAAAAAATAAATTAGACATATTAGTGTTATACCACAATTTGAGTACAAAACCCTAGCCACACCTCCATTCTCCACTCATTATATCGCGGCAGCCTTCGGCCAAGCTCTGGCCGGCACGCCTGTCCAACGTCAGACCACATCATCCATCGCGACTCACCTCCCTATCACCTCACCCCCACTGCCTTCGCAGCCAGCCACACCAACGCGCCTCCACCACGCGCTCCATCTCCGCAGCCAACACAAACGCCACACCAACCATCTCACCACAGCTGGTTCCCCCCCACCCCATCAACATCGCCTATCTCAGCCCCACACCACCGACGCCAACCTCGCTACCTCCACCATACCCTACGTCTCATCACTATCCCTTGTCACCAACACCGCCACCCCTCCCCAGGCCACACAGACCGTCGCAGCCACCTTACACCACGTCCCCACCATCTTCCACCACTATCACGATCCACGACCAAAACCGTGACCACCCACCTCCACGCATCTACCACAGCCGCCATCCCACCACCGCCACCTTCACCTCTTATATTTATATGAGTTGTATGGATAAGTTTTTGTTGTAGTTAATTAAGTTTGGAGATTTCGTTTTTAAACATTAAGCGTTGCGTTTGTATTCAAGCAAACACTGTGCGTTATGGATTTGTGGGTTAACTGCATTAAGAAGGGCGTTTGGTTCTGTGTTAAAATGGCTGCCCCAAAGGTTGTTTGGTTCTGATTTTTATACCAAAATGGGGCATTTGGATTTGAGTTTAACAGCATATTAGGTGCTTTGGTTTAGCCTTAGTGGTGTCATATGGATTTCACAAATTATTTTGTTTACTCATTGATTTCGTTTAGGATATATAATTTCAAACAAAGCAGGATAATTTGCAACACGGATCGATGAAAAGGGGAAAACTTGAGTTTTGTAAAAATGTTGAAACGATAGTATAAACAACTAGTCATGCCGAAAAATTACAAAATATTTGGTATACTAATAATTTTTCACTAAAATTTCTATTTAATTTAGAAAACCGATAAAGGAAACCTAATATAGTAATTAATATAATTAAATTGTAATGATACAATAAACGTAAATAAATGAAAGAATCTATACTTATATAACAAAGGGCAACTATTAGTAAAACGCATAACGAATCATAAATTATATAAATATTATTTAGTTAATTCCTGACTAATGAACAAAATAAAAAACTTTGTAAAACTTTGAAAAACGATATATATCTAATTTGTAACAACAAATACGAGTGTTACAATCTAACGAGAACCGTTATTAAATAATTAATGATACGTTGATTTACTGAAAACGAGTCGAATTATATTGATACCCATATTTTTTCTCACTTTCATATATAAACTGTTAAAGTAATAATATAATTTCGACTTATTTCTTTGGTTGTTTGTCTCTATTAATATAAATCACCCAATAATTATATAAAATGTATGTCTTTTTATAAATGGTAATAATTATTACGTAATATATTACATACTTGCGTTGCTTTTGATTATTTTATTTAACCAACCAACAAACTCCATTCTAACTTGAATCCAAATCCTTTACACAACATGACGCGTTGATGTTAGCTCATCCATACGTAAAACCCAAAATCATCATCCTAAATTAGGATGATATGGTCGTTAAGATTAGCTACAATTTCTAGGTCGAGCCGTTTCGTCTTTCGTTTGTGCTGTGCATATTAATTGCATTTCTGTCAATTGTTCTTCAACATCAAGGTGTGTTCATAGCCCTATATTTTTACTCGTTTAGAATAAATGTTTTATTATCTTTGGTAGAAATGCTCGTTTACCAACTTTATACTCTAATTGATTTTAAACTTTTAAAATGTACGTGTTTTGCATAACTGTACATTGAATGATATCACATTTTGTTTTACCTTATGGATGCAATTACTTAAAGCCTTTCTTTTGGAAAAACATTGGCTGAATTTACTATGGACACAAGTATCTTGATCTACTTTTCCTTTTACGTGTTGCCTAAGTTACGAATAGACCAATAATGCCCGAATTATCATGAACCATTAATTTCTTAACGACCTTACAAGGTTAAGTAATCGTGAGGTTCATAAAAAGATCTATTGTGGAACTAATTAACCCTATCAGGGTAGTAGCTCTACTAGTTTCTGTATGTCGAAGACAAATATATATATACCAATGAAGTAAAATGTAACAATAGTGTGATCCTGGTCAGATACTTTAGCGAGTGTAAGGAATAACTATTTGGCATACTAAAATGCTCTTCCTTTTAAATTGGAGCTGAATATCGAGTGTCATGAGGCTCAGTGCAAACGTTAGAAAATGCTTTTTATGAGAAGTTTGTAAAAATTATGTTGATAAACAGTTCACATATGTTCTAAAAAACTAGAAGGACGCAATACAGCTAAATGTTTGAACGTTTAAATTTTGTTAAACTTTTTATTCAAAAAGCATTGAGTGAAGCTAGAAATTCACAAAGCGATTATGATCCTCATAAATGTTTCTTACTTAAACCTATGAAATCACAATACTATCAACTTATATGTTGACCGCTTTTTAGCATGCTTTTTCTCAGGTGAAAAGCTATGGACTTCTTAGAAGTGCTATGCAAGTTCTACGTGCAATAAGAATACCGAAAGACAAGATTTTATATGATCGAGCGCGAAGCATAACTCGATGTCTTTTGAAAACCAATATATGCTTCCCCTACATTTTACTTACGCTTCCGCAAATGTTTAATTTCCTTTGGATCTTGTAAAACTTATTTTTTTAAAACAATGCAACGAGTTATGATTTCAAAACGTCCATTAGCGGTCGTTCTCTCGTGCCTTGTGTTTGAAATATGATGACGTCATGCCCCCGGACACGTATTCCGTCCAGGCCCCATATGGGGATGTGAAAAAAACATTATAGTATCATAAACATGGCTAATACCTAAAGGTATTAGCCGATAGTCATTGTAACAAAAAAACGAAATCATAGATTAATGATTAAACATAATGCTAATCGAACGCGTATAGTGGAGATGAGATGAATACAAGATTTTCTCAATGATCGGACCACTATTCAGGACCATCTAGGCTTTCCATAAATCTTCTAAAAATCAAACTTGGTGGTTAAAAAGCTTGTCTACAATTGAGTTTAAAGGTTTTTGTTATTTAAGATCAGGAAATGGATCAATACTCCTATCGGTATGATGGGGAATTACGACAATGGAAGATTTCTTGGAGACTAAGGAACCACGTCGATATCATTCGAAGAATAAACATAACTGTTAAAAAAAAACTGCGTATAGAGTTCTCCTTGAAACGGCGTACTGGACTTTGATTCTTCCGTGTAACTCTATGAAGTGCAGGCACATATAACGTCGATATCTTACCTTGTATGGAAACAACGTCATATGTTGTCAGAACACGTAGATCTTCAAATGTCTGTCGTTAATAGCTCCAGAATGCGTGCCTTTTTAGTCTAAAACATCACCAGTACTCCTAATACTGCAAACTCAAACCAACGCTTGAAGATAAAATCCTTGACAATAATTAACAAAAAGGTTATTTACATAGGTATAAATGATGTCTATAAAAGTGACAGGTTATTTGATTTTCATCAGAATATCCCCCCACTTGAATTCAACTTGTCCTCTCAAGTAGCCTTTAGAAGTTTATGAAAATGTACCCCTAAGGATTTTTTTTTCGTTAAGCATTTATTTGATCAATTACAAGTACACAACCAAACATATCACACCCTAAATGGGGCCTGGACGGAATACACATGTCCGGGGGGCGTGACGTCATAATACACATCACACAAGATACAAAGAACGATCTCTAAGAGTACTAATGGTAAAAACCCTACATCGTTTGCATAAATTAAAAAAGTTAAGTTAGACATAAGTTTAAAGATAATATGTGGAAGCGAATAAAAGTTTTAGAAATTGACAACGATGTTTAAACAGTAGATAATAATAGCATTTATTGAAAATCGGCCCAATGCATAGCGACACCAAATAGAAAGCAAAGACATCCACAGCTAAACACCTGAGAAAAACATCTAAAGATGGAGACAACATAAAGATGAGAGTAATTCAAGGTTTGAAAATTAGTATAGAAAGTGGACCACAAGAATTCACAGACCACGTGACAGTTATAACAGATACAATTTCACATAAAAGAATTTATTTACTGTTGCACTAAGCTCATGACACCGAAGCTCAATTTAAAAGGAAGCATTTTATATGCCACATAGTATTCCACGCCCTAAAGGTATCTGACCAAGATCACCTATTGACAATCCGACAGTGGGATAAATTCTATTTCAGTTTGGCGACCTCCGAATCTATGTAAGCGCACTTACCACGGATATGGATCATTACCCCCAAGTAGATCTATTAACAACATTCACGCTCACAATTAACCAGAACGGTCGGATAAGCAATTTCGGTTTCATGATAATACCGGGCAAATAATAGATCTATTATCTACTTAAGCATACACATGAATCAGGAAAGAGGCACGTAAGTAACTATGTCTATAGTTTGAAAACAAGCAAATTAACTCACCCCAAAATAGTACAGTAAAAGTAGTAAAAGGATGGGCTAAGAACTTACGCATTACAAAATGACGCAAATGGTGTAATCACGCAAGTAAAAGGTGATATAGAAATCTAGCCGCGACCTAGAATAATAACGCGTCTCAGAAACACGGAAAGTATGCCAAGAATTGCACAATATGTCATACACCAAAATACATCCCTGTGTAGTTTGCTTTAGTTTGTTTAACAAAACGCGGGGTGAATTTGAATCATATAGTTTTTCTTAAGTATCGCGTTTATTCCAAAAGCGTTACTATTTTTTAGAAGTATTCTAATTTTGAGGAAAAATTTTTAGTTTCGTGACGTTAATAGCCGTCCCCTACATTTGTTAAGTTTCCATAGTTTCAAAAACGCACCAACTAGTCTTAACGCTTAACTTCTATGTCCGTTCACTAAATTTTATTCCAAACTACTATTTTTAGTAACATTTTTTTTTTCTTTTTTTTTTGTTTTTTTTTTTTATTTTTTTCTCGGCTTTTCCCAAAAATATGGTTAAACGACTTCATTAACTATACCAAATCAATATATAAAATGAGTACTTATATGATTCGCTAATGTATAAAACGCTAAAAATGTACTGCAAACCGTTTACTATTCACATCGACCAACTAATTCATTTGGTAAGCCGAAGATTTTCAAGTTCATTTGACCATATCTTGGTCGTTTCAAATGCCGTTTTAAAGTTGATAAATGAAAAACAATCTATTGAAACGACTCTTTCAAAAATACTTTTACGCTAATAAAAACGATTTATGATCGAGCCGAAACCCTCAAAACAAATATTCGGACAGCAAGCACTTTTTCCAAAAACATAACCAAAATCCCCCGAAACTTACAATGAGTGTCCTAATCAGCAAATCTTCCATTCACAACTAATCCACAACAAGACACACCTAAAACTAACCAATCCCATTCATTACATTGTTGCAACACTCATCAACTCTCATCTCACCAGAACATATATTTGAACCTAGTTAAAAATAAAGTAGCATCATAATTTATAAAATCGTGTCTTAAAATCTTTCAAAATTAAACTCAACAAAGGCTAATAGGAACTTGAACATATAAAGAAGAACATAAGTAAACCACAAGAGAAAGATTCAAGATACTTAACAAGAATTGAAGACAAGGTTAGTGAAATCACAAGATCAAAACCCCAAAAAAATAGACTAGAAAAACCCAAATAATAACCAAACCTAATTATGCAGAACTTGAAAATACATGGAATCAAAAGAAAACCTTCTTAGGAATAACCGTTAGATCTTTATAAAAATAAAAGTATGAAAAATGTGTGAATCTTGTAGAAATCAAAAGTATGGAATTGTTGTGAGCGAGTGTGGTTGTGAGCTAAGGAGAACTAAAAAGGGAGAGGTAAAACAATTGTGTTGAGGTCTAGCAAGAAAGAAACCCCCTAAGTTAAGAGAAGTGGATGTATATTATATAGCAAGGATGGTTAATTTGACATTGTCGAAGCAAAGTAATAGAGATACCAACACACACCAAAAGTGTGAGATAATGTGTGGTTCGACCCCAAGAACTATAGGCCACAGGCCCATGTTTCATATTATTTATGAGTCTTGGTTATTAAACTTGATCTAAATTTTGAATTTCAAGTCAAATGAGTCAAGATTGATCAAGTATATTACATGGTATTAGCGTCAAACATGCGAAAATGGTCATCCAAGATCAAGTGACTCACTCAAGTATAAGATCACATCTCAACACAGAGCCATGGAATTTAAGACAACACAAGCCATAATAACAAGATTTCCAAGGCATATGTTATGGCATTTGGCATGAAGATTAGGCGACCACAAAATAGTACAAGATGGGGAGGGTGAAATAAAATTTTGACTTAAGCATTCAGACTGGACCAAAACAAAAGTATTACATAAAAGAATAACGGGTTTTCGTGAGGGATCCATTTGATCACAAAGCTCGAAAAACGCAAATTTAGAAAGATAAAACCATAAAATGAATAACGTAAGTGAATAAAAAACACGAAACACAATGAAACGATAAAAATAGACACATATAATATCTAAATTAATGAATATTCGACGCCGAAACGCGTCCGATGACGTTTTTCAGATTTTCGCGGGTTTACTTCCTGGTAAACCGCCGGATTCAAACGTAACGTATAAAAGCAAAAAAAAATGTCAGTAAAAGGATATTAAAATATTGTACCACTGAACAATCTCGGGAGTGACATTCTTCCCTCGTTGAGAAGCTTGTCCTCAAATCTAAAGGACTTGGATCGAAGGATTAGAGAAAAAATGAGGATACTTTTTCTTCATTTTGTCCTCGCGCTCCCAAGTAAACTCGAGGCCCTCGACACTAATTCCAACAGACCTCACGATGTAATGCCTTTGCTTCAGCCAATTAACTTCTCGGACCATAATTTACCAACTGGTTCTTATAATGAAATGGAGCTTGGTCGTCAATACTGAGAGTATCATTCAACGAGATATAGGCTAGGGTTCAGACTACGAAACACTTCTTCAGAATGGGAAAAATGAAAGTAACATGAACTCGCTTATCTGCTCTGGAAGTCCCAGGTCGATAAGCAAGCGTTCCCACTTTAGCAATGATCCTAAAAGGTGACATATATAACGATGGTTAATAAGCTTCCCCCGTTTTGCCAAAAACTTGAAACACCCCATATCCATGCGACACTTTCAACAAGACCTTGTCTCCAACCTCAAATTCTAATGGCTTACGCCTCTTATCGGCATAGCTCTTCTGCCTATCTCGGGCAGCTTGAATTCTCTTTTTGATCTGAATGATCTTCTCAGTTGTTTCATGAATAATTTCCGGACCAGTGAGCTGAGCGTCTCCAACCTCAGCCCAACAAATAGGCGATCTACATTTTTGGCCGTAGAGAGCTTCAAACGGTGCAACTTTGATACTAGTGTGATAACTGTTGTTGTAGGAAAACTCCACCAAAGGTAGGTGTCTATCCCAACCTTTCCCAAAATCAATCACACAAGCACGTAGCATGTCCTCCAAGGTTTGGATGGTTCTCTCACTCTGACCATCAGTCTGTGGATGGTAAGCCGTACTCATATCCAATTGAGTACCTAGGGCTTCGTTCAGTGATTTCCAGAAATGAGATGTAAACTTACTGTCTCGATCAGAAATAATCGAAACCGGCACTCCATGTCTCGAGACTACTTCCTTCAAGTATTGTCTCGTCAACTTCTCCATTGAGTCGGTTTCCTTCATTGGTAAGAAATGAGCAGACTTTGTGAGTCGGTCTACAATTACCCAAATTGTATCTTGACCAGACGACGTCTTTGGCAACTTAGTAACGAAATCCATAGTAATGTTCTCCCACTTCCATACTGGGATCACAGGTTGAACCAACAAACCGGATGGTTTTTGGTATTCGGCCTTGACTTTGGCACAGGTCAAACATTTACTGACGTAGGTGGCAATCTCAGCCTTCATATTCGGCCACCAATACAGCTTCTTTAAATCTTGGTACATCTTGTCCGATCCAGGATGTACCGAATACTTTGACTTATGCGACTCGTGCATAATCAACTCTCTTAAGTCACCAAAACAGGGTATCCAACTTCTCCCATTCAAGCATAACGTTCCAGCAGCACGTGGCTCTAGCTTCTTAATCATACCACACAGATCTTCTGTTCCATAATTCTCCTCATTTCTCGCCTCAACCTGAGCTTCTAAGATCTGCACAAGGAGGTTCAGACCAATCGTCAAAACTAAAGCTCAAACTCGTAGTGGTTTAAGCCGTTCCTTTCGGCTCAAGGCATCCGCCACCACGTTCGCTTTTCCCGGATGATAACGAATCTCGTAGTCGTAATCACTCAACAACTCTAACCATCTATGTTGTCTCATGTTTAACTCTTTCTGATCTTGAATATGTTGCAAACTCTTGTGATAAGTGAACACAACGTACTTCGTGCCGTACAAATAATGTCTCCACATTTTAAGAGCAAACACCACAGCTCCAAGCTCTAAGCCGTGTGTGGTGTAATTCTTCTCATGAATCTTAAGTTGGCGTGATGCGTAGGCTATGACCTTCTCCCTTTGCATTAAAGCTGCGCCCAATCCTTTACGAGAAGCATCACAGTAAACCACTAAGTTTTCACTACCTTCGGGTAAAGCCAAAATCGGTGCACTACACAACTTCTGCTGCAACAGTTGAAATGCAGCTTCTACCTTTTCACTCCAATCAAACTTTACGTTCTTTTGAGTCAGCTTCATCATAGGCTTGGCAATTTTTAAGAAACCTTCGATAAATTGTCGGTAATAGCCAACATGACCTAGAAATTGACGAATCTCTGTCGGAGTCTTGGGCGATGCCCAATCCTTGATTGACTCAATCTTAGATGGGTCCACGTGAATGACCTCACTATCAATCACGTGACCAAGAAATTGTACCTTCGACAGCTAAAATCCACACTTTGAAAACTTGGCGTACAATTCCTCCTTCTTAAGTAACTCTAAAATTAACTTAAGGTGTTCTGCGTGCTCTTCTTTGCTCTTGGAGTAGATCAAGATGTCATCAATAAAAACGATCATGAATTTATCTAGGTACGGTTTGCACACTTGATTCATCAGATCCATGAATACCGCTGGTGCGTTGGTCAGTCCAAACGTCATCACTTGAAACTTATAGTGACCGTAGCGTGTCCTAAACGCTGTCTTTGGAATGTCTTCCTCTCGAACTATGAGTTGGTGATAACTAGATCTCAGGTAGATCTTAGAGTAGACTCTTGATCCTTGCAACTGATCAAACAGATCATCGATTCTCGGAAGTGGATATCAGTTCTTCACCGTTAACTTATTCAGTTTACGGTAATCAATACACATCCGAAAAGATCCATCTTTCTTTTTGACAAACAAGACCGGGGCTCCCAAGGGTGAGGAACTCGGTCTTATAAATCCCTTGTCAAAAAGTTCTTATAATTGAGTAGATAATTCTTGCAATTCCGATGGTGCTAATCTATACGGAGCTCGTGCCACAGGTGCATCACTAGGGACCGAAGTCAATTGAATTCAACTTGTCGTCCGTTTGGACTGTAATCCAGTAAGTCCTCGGAAAGACCTCCAGAAAGTGCCGTATAGTCGGCACTCTTAAGTCGCTTCTCCCTCTGACTCGTTCATGATTTCCTTCTCCCGTAACTTGGTGCTAGAAAAATTGGGCAACCGCTCTTAAATATAAATTCTGAGTCATAGATGCACGATATTAAAGCTCAACTTTGATTTCTTCTATCCCCGTTTCTATCAAACTGAACTATTAAAACTAAACTTCATCTCCAAAGGGAATTCGCACAATCTTCTCATCACAAACGATCACCGCATGATGGTTCGCTAGCCAATCCATGCCGATGATGGCGTCAAAGCTTCCAAGTTCCTAATCTACCTGCATTAGGGGGGGGGTTAGGTCAATATTGAATGGGACCTAATACCTAAACGGTACAACCTCTAAGCATGGTTCAATTTTGTTTCAAAAATTCTTTCGTCGGCTAATTTGACAGCATAGCTAACGTTTAAAGTATCGGGGGTTATATTAGGCAAAGTACTAAATGTAGTCGATACGAAACTTCTATCGGTACCCGAATCGAATAATATGAAAGCATAATGATTGTTGAGAAGAAACGTACCCTTGACGACATTTGAATTAGGTAGCGTCTCCTCCACTAGCACATATGAAATTTCCCTCTAGCTTCAACCAACTCCATTCTTGTTTCAGTCCCGCCTATAATTCCACAATTGCACAATTTTAATCCTTCAACTTGGGCAAACACATTCTGTGAGTGTCCTTCCTTCCACACCGAAACATGTTACGACCCTCTGAATTCACTACTTGACCCCTCTTCTTCTGAGTTGAAGTAGTGAGTATTGTGACTTACAATCCTGGGTCAAAATGCCCAAACCTTGTTACCTTCCCACATCCCTGTGCATGGTCCTTCTTGGTAAGCTTAAACACTTGTTACAGGAAAAGGCATACGGTCCATTATACGGTTTTTTTTCTCATTTGTTGCCACCGTAATAGTGCTCTTGTTACCTTTGACCTCCTACATTTGGCCTTCTAAATGGTGGTTGCTGACCACGGTTGTCTCTCTGATTGACCTCCAATCTCCTTTTGCTCTCAGCATTTTTCACAGAATAACCTTTCAACTTTTGGTCCATTAAGTTGTTAGCAATCCTAACAGCATCTTGCAGTCTTGAAGGTTCAGCAGCAATTACATTCCCTTGGATGTTATCAGGGAGTCCTCCAATGAATTTCTCAACCCGATCCTCCTCCTCTGGGACCATCTTGGTGCACATCATAGTCAACTCTTGAAATCTCTGAGTATAAGCAGCCAAATCATTGTTCTTCACGGTTAAGTTCCACAGTTTAGTTTCCATTTTCTGAATCTCATTTCTAGGACAGTACACTTTAGTCATTAGCTTCATGAGCTCTCTCTATGACATGGCAAATGCAGCCTCAGTCCTAATGGTCCTCTTGTGTGAGTTCCACCAAGTCAGTGCACTGTTCAACAAGGTGCAAGTAGCATACTTAACTTGGGACTTCTCTGGGAAGTTGCTGATATGGAACACTATTTCTATCTTCTCAAACCACCTTATCAATTTGACAACTCCTTCCGTTCCCTTAAAGTTGAGTGGTTGACACTTCATGAAGTTCTGATATGTGCATTCTCTAGCAACAGGTCTATCACCTCTACCATTCTCGTTTGGATTTCCATTTCCACCATTTCTATTCTCACCATTTCCATTCTCACCGTCTCTATTACCGTCATTTCCATTATCGCCGTCACTACCGTTCTGGCTTTGATTCTCAGCCTCGAGAGCATTGGCGGCACAAGTCGCCTCATGAGCAGCCAACGCTTCTTCCACTCGTCGGTTAATGAGTTCTTTGATTGCTTCAGGGGTTATACCGGAGCGAGTAATAATCATTGTTCTATGTCACAAGACATAACGCACGCTGAGATTCGATATGAGATATAACCATTTTAAATGGTAAATAAATTTTATATAGAAAATACAATAGAACATGTTTTGCCAGAACAAGTAAATAACAATATAGATGAATACGTGAGAGAATCAAAACAAGCTTTTCATTTCACGAATAAAAGCATAATTCGGTTACAACCAACCCAAAATAGGTACATGATTTACGAATATTTCTACTGCCAACAATCTAACCCTAACATCAGTCTAAGTGTCCCCCTACGATGTTCATGGGTACTACTAGTCTAAGGGCGAAAACCCAAATGCCTCTCAACATACGACTCTAACCTCCTAAGTCTCCTCCGAGTATCATCACGATCCCTACAAACCTGACAAAACTCCTCCTGTGAACGTGCCATGTGCCAACGAATACTGTCAACCCGATCTCTCTCTATACTTAACATGGCTTGAACATTTAGGTACTCTAATCTCAAACTCCCAATCCTCTCAACCAAACTAGCTCGCTCTCCACTAGTTACCATCTGACTAGTCTCCAACCGTCTTTGAGTGGTCTCAATCTCAGTAATCCTATTCAATACAACCTCTACATGTAGTGAACTCTATCATAAATAAGACCTCAAGTATCATGGGAGGTATACCTCCTCTAAAAGACTCAAAACTATAACCAATAGCCAATAGATCTACAACGATCTCTCTCGTGTCTGCCGCACTAGCCTCTGCCTCAAACTCCTCATCATCCTACCTAACATCACTAGCAGCAATCTCAAATCCCATACCTACACCATCCTCAGGGTGAGCTACAACTCCCTTACTAATACCTACATCTACAACAGCCTCTGCATTAGCAGTACCACCTCCATATGCTCCTCTCCGTTATCCTCTGGTGAGTATGAATCTTTAAACCTCTTGCGAGGTGGTAAAAGATCAGCAGGAGTAGGGGCTATCGACCTCGAAACATGAGTAGGTGATGGTACCGAAGCAGTAGGGGACCTACATCTCTTGTGAGATGGCCTAGAAGAAGGTGAAGATGAATCCAATGACCTCTCAAAAGATGAACCTAAGGATAACTCTGATGTAATCGGTGGGTAAGAGGTAGACAATGGTGCAAACCTCCAACGTCTAAAAGCCTCACTATGTCGTAGAGTCCTAGCAAGTGATCGATGAACAAATCTCTGTGGTGTAGATGAATCAGCATCGGTGGTGTCTGGTGGTATATGTCCGGATAAGGAATGATATGAAGGTGTACTAGAAGAAGATGAGTCTGGTGAAGAATGACAATCCGATGAATGATGAGATACATGTCTCCATGCAAGTCTACGAGCAGGAATGGGTCTAACTCTCTTCTCGCAGTCAACAACTTACGCGGCCCATTGAGGTGGGTGCGATAAGGTCGTCCGAAAGGGATAGCCTTACCGGGTCGGACAAGAGTCGCTGAACGTCAACGAATCCTGGGTGGGGCAACAACAGGTGCAAGGGGAAACTCTTATAATAGTGCAAGAGTATCATGAGATGACGATACGGGTCTCTGCTCAGCAGGCTCGGACTCACCGTCCGCTTCCGTGTCATCAGAACACAAAAAGGGTGAAACCAATGGTAAATCTGGTGCGAGAGGTAAAGAATCCTCTGATGGATCAGAATCAGAAAAAGGTGAATAATCTACTAAATCAAGTACCCCGGTAGGTGAGACGACTGAAACTGTCCCCACCTCCGGTGTAACTATAGGGTCAGCTGGAACAACAAGAACCTCAGGGATAATAGGGATAATAGCAGGAATAACACCAAAGAGAATCACTCGTGGGGCATGAGAACCCACACTCTCCTTAGATGTATCAGACGGAATAGAAATAACAAGAGCAACCATGACCTGCATAAGCATAAGTTTATATAAATCCTCTTTATATGAAACCATGCACGTGCAAGCAAAGCCAAGAAATAAGTATGATGCGAAATATGATATGGAAAAATGATGAATAACGTAATTATGACAATATGATATATATAATCAGTAC
Source organism: Tanacetum coccineum (assembly GCA_026074375.1). Lineage (NCBI taxonomy): Eukaryota > Viridiplantae > Streptophyta > Magnoliopsida > Asterales > Asteraceae > Tanacetum > Tanacetum coccineum. The sequence continues at coordinate 95,986 of BQNB010002072.1, forward strand.
TTATATATATTAAATGTTGTTATTATAAGATATATATGTAGGCATGTAAGGCACGTAGGATCACATACTAGTTATAGACCAGACCTAGATATACTACCTGGTTCTCTATAACCTTGGCTCGGATACCAATCCGTTACACCCCCAAACGGGGCTTGGACGGAATACACATGTCCGAAGGGCGTGACATCATAATATACATCACACAAGATACAAAGAACGACCTCTAATAGTACGTTTGAAAATTCAACATCGTTGCATTAATTAAAATAGTTATTGAAGAAACATGTAATCTTATGATCTAAACCAAGAACAAGAGAGAGATGTGGGTTGTGATGTTTAGATAGAGAAAGTGATGGAATGGATGATGTTATTACTATGTGGAAATATGGAAGAAATGAAACAACCAACCCCTCTCTAAGGCTAGGAGAGGGCTTATATAGTTACATGATGGCCAGCCCATGGGCTATGATGGGCTTCCCATGGGCCTTGGGCCGGATTAGCTTCTATACTTAACATGACACAATCTACGAGCTAAGACCTATTACAACTTGGAAGTGACCGACACTTTTTGTGTTTCCAACAATCTCCCCCTAAGGGAGGTCACTCCATTTTACAAAACTTTAAGCCTAGCATACAATGCTTTGTCTTTAGTCTTTAGCTCGTCCTTTTGACATTCTCCTGTGAGTATGTTGTAGTGATCATTGATTTCTGGATTGAGCTTGTTCCTTGAACTTGTATTTGACATTGTGATCTTGAGCATCTTGAGATCATCAACCAAGCACAATCTCTTCGCCATCTTGAAACTTTGCCATCTTGTGGATTTGTGATTTCTGAACCAACATGCTCATACCTTTCTTGAATGGTTGTCTTGAAAAACTTTAATGCTACATCTTTCTTGAGATTCATTAACTATAATACTTCGTCACTTCGAGAAAGACGTTCGTTATCAGAGTAGCGGAAGTCTTGAAATATGTATTTGAGCCTTTCATGAAGTCCTTATGTTTGTCTATCGGGTATGAGCATGTGGCTATGGATCTTGTGAGTCAGCTGGAATCAGGAACCTCCACCACCATCTTTAAATAGCCTGCATAAAAACAGTTAGCAATAAAGCGGGGGGACGAATATGGCTTTGTCATTCGCCCAGGTTTGGTTGGAGTAACCTTCAAATCCGTGAGGATCGACCTGTGATCAGATAGATTCAATTTAAGAAGAATCTTCTTGACAGGATTTCCAGCTGTAGTATTGAATCTTTCTAACACATAAGTATTAGATTCATCGTACTCAGCATGTTCTCATTATCGGAACGTCTCAAAGCAGACAGCACGATAAGAGTGAACCAGTGAGTTACTATCTCACCGATTGATATAGAAAATCGATTTGAAAATCAATCGACGTGTCACTTGCTAAAGTGGTTTTGTGACACATCGAGAGTTTTAAGCAATTCAAAATTCTTTAACCGTTGATCCATAACCTGGAACAAGTTTGATTCATAAAGAATCGCACCATTGTTGCTTTCCATTTGGCTATAACTTTGTCATTTTAAATCCAATTTTAATGTGCGATATATGAAAAACTATCTATTCAAAACGAGCTCTCTAAAAACTACTTTTACGCATAATGAAAATATTTTAGGACGATCCAAAACCTCAAAACAAATATGGACAGCAAGCATTTTTTCTCAAAACGCAACCAAATTCCCACCCAACTTCACAATAGTGCCTAATCTAGCCTAATCTCCATTCACAACTAATCCACAACAAAACCACACCTAAGACTAACCTAATCCCTTCATTTCTATTGTTGTAACTCTCATTCAACTCTCATCTCATCAAGAACATAATATTTAGCTAGTGAAAACAATGTAGCATCATTATTTATGAAATCTTGTTTTATAACAACATATGGATGTATGGACCTTTGAACATATACGAAGAATGTAAGTAAACCACAAAGAAAGATTCAAGACACTTACAAGAATGATGAACAAGAAGCAATAACACAAGATTTATACCCAAAATCACTAGATCTTGAAAAACCCCAAATAATAACCAAACCCTAATTTGTAGATCTTGAAGAAAACCTTGAAATCAAATGAAAACCCTCTTGGAATAACCTTAGATCTTGATAAAATAAAGTATGGAATGTGTGAATCTTGGTAAAAATCAAAGTTGGAGTTGTTTATTTGTTTATTTGTGTGCCGTGAGCTAGAGATAAAAAGAGAGGGGAAAAGAAATTTTTGTTAGGCTTGCAGAGAACAAATGACCTACCATCCTTATCACTTGGTTAAATACGAAAAACTAAGGTTTTTGGTGAGTCTTGTCTAATTCAATAGGCTTGGCCACTTTCTTTTGGTCCTTAGTTGGTTCCACCGGATTGAGCAAGGGTGGGGGGGAACAAAAACTTTACCTTGCTCTCAAAAAAAAAAGTTGAGCTAAATGGCCATTAAGAAATTGTGGTCCATGGTCAACAATTGAAGTGTAAGAAAAATGCTTCTAGTGAAGTACAAAAGAAACATATCTCTTTTCTCATCATAACCTCACAACATGGTTGAAAATTTTCAATAAATGCCAATATAATTAATTTTTGATATGCATATGTGTATAATTTCGTGGTTTTTGAGGGGATGAGTAGGGATGTGAACGGAATTATTGGCTTTAATAACAGATGATGGACGGATAACTATAAAGCTTACAAAAAAGATTTTCTAGTTTTCGGGGTTCCGTTAGGTCAAAAACGCGAAAAACACAATTTAAACGTTAAAGCGTAAAAATAAATACCGAGAGTGATCGTAAACTACGAAACATTTAGAAAAGATAAAATAACTCATATAATATCTAAACTTATCAAAATCCGAAGTCGGAACGCGTCCGATTACTTTTTTCCAGATTTGCTCGGTTAACTCCCGTAAACTACAGGAATTTAAACGTAACGTATAAAAATCAAAGATAATGATCGAAAAAGTTTAAAATATTGACCGAAAATTATCGGGGTGTGACACTATAGCATGGCAAAAATAGAATACTATCAAGGATATGCTCTTGGAAGTACATGGTTGCCATTTTTCATTCTTTTATTTCACTAGTATCCGTTCAAGTTGACCCGTGAAATATACCACGCAAAGACAAACAAATGCATAAATGATTATCATAGTGGGTAAAAAGCTTATCAAAACCATCAGTTTTGAAGGATCCAAAGTAGTAGTAAGGGCAACAAATGATTGTTTTATACAGTCAGATACGGTCGAAATAAAAGAATCAGCAATAGTTTGTATTACTGGACCACGAGTGCTTTGTATTATGTCTTTAAGAAATTAAAGAATGTTCATTTTAGTAGAGCTTTACGTGTCGAATGTTTTTGAATTTGAGGTGCTCTGCTTTTCAGGTTGAAGATTGTTCTATTTCACTTTGAAATCTCATTTTGCTTTACTGATATAAAGGTATTTTTAGTTTTTCTCTTTGTTTTGAATGTGTTATCTTTTGTTCTATGGTTTTTGTTGATATGCCTTTCATTTACATTATCAATAATCTACTTCAAAAAAAGTCATGGCTCTAAAATGGATAAAGATTCAACGCCTGAATAATCCTGAAAGTTATAATTGTTCCTGTATTCTCCCAACTTGAAAATTGTTTGGATGGTGAATCCGGCTATGTATATGTATATATTATGTTTTTCTTCTCTTAAATCTGTTAATGTTTGTCAGTTTCCTTTTCTACTATGAATGTTTTTGAGTAGGAAGCTTATGGAGCCAAACAACTTTATGCACCTGAGTCAACGGATGATGTGCTTTGGGGTTAAAAACATATGGCTGAGGTTAGTTCCAATTTCTTAGATAGCCAATAACCCAAAATTCTCATATTTAAATAGATTACTAAAGAATGTATAATCACTATAGTAATTAAAGTTTCTAAACACAATACCTAAAAGCCTGTTTGCATTATAGCAAAGACATTTGGCAGTGCAAATATGTTATTTTCTTAGAAGTACAAATATAGGCTGATCTGGCGGGATTGAATATGATAGATTGCAAATCAAGTTCCTTTTAGTTGTGTTGCATTCTTTTTTGGCAGTGGACAATAGTCTTATCTATGTGAAGATCGCATGTATACTCTTATAAGACTAACACGGGTTGCTTAAAGGTAACTTCATAAATTGTTTTAGCTAATGTTCTTTTTTCCTTCTTTTTATTAGAGAATGATAGTCAATAATTAAAGTCACTTATTTTTTCCTTCTTTACATAAAATAATATATGGAACAAAATTTTAATAATCTTGGATAATCAAGCTAAAGTTTTGAATTCGTCATGAGACGTGGTTGCCTTTACATTGGCTAACCTAGGAAAAAAACACAAGTCTAACTTCCAAGTAAAGATGGGACAGGTTGGATCGAAACATTATTTGATCAAGAGAATCTTTATAACGGATAAGTTTGTTGCTAAGTATTATCACAAATAATTTAATGTGACAAAAAGATCTCACTTTTTATAACTAAGAAATTAGTGGTATCGTATGCAAATGACCTATCATATTTCATATAGTTGAGATGTTACTATTTTCTAGGATGTTTCGTATGCCAAGAGTGTGGGGGGATGACTTCAGTTGCGGTACTGCAGCAGCTGTAGTGGGAGCGGGAGTACGTGGACTTCAGGTAACGTACATCATATTATTTTATGCAATACTTTGAGTTTTTAAATCGAATCGACATATACTATATGCTACCAACAGAAATGAAATGACCTATTTACTCGATATATCTGGTCACTTTTGCCCTCTAGATGCCTGTTAATGAATTAGCATAGAACCCGATCACGGATTTCCTCTAGCATATTTTGATAATGTTGCCCTGCAGCATTCAATTTCACCAAAGATTTGGTAGTCTAAAGCTAAGCTCAAAATAATCAGCTTCCCTCTAAAATTATCAATACTAAAAACATGTGTGTAGTAGTTGACTTACATTGGAGCAAAGTAGAAAAAAGGTTTACGTTGTAACTTGATTTTACATCATCAGGTGTAACTTATAGTACTAAAAAGGTTTTTTAAGTTGTAACTTGATTTTACATTTCAAGACCTTATCCCCATATACTAGCAACCATTCCTGTGTGCATACATTGAGTGGCTTTTCTAATATCTTTTTACTAAGTTATGTTTTATATTACCTTAGAAAAATCATCAAGCGGATTAGAGGGTGTTTAGGATTTGTTAATTCAGTAATTGTAGTGGATCCTGGTAATTTTTAAAAGCTCATATATATACTTTTTTTTTATTTTTTACAATATAAAAGAGCCTTGAGTTGTTAGGCGAACATCAAAAGCCTTGAGCAGGTTACCAAAAAAATCAGATTTCTTTTACTCCGTTGAGGTTATAGTGGGTGTTTGTTTAAGCTGTGTTTATAAGCTATTGAGTTTTTTGGTATGACACGAGTAATCTTTATGTAGTATATGTGCACCGACAGTCCGAGGTTAGGAATTTGGGATTGTTGACCAACTACGGGTCTGATAGCAATTTTGAGCTAAAATACGCATTCACCTTATACAAAGTAAATAGGTTATTTTATAGTACTCTTTCACTTGAGTAAGTCGCTACAATAAAGTGCGGAAAAGAAATCGAAACACTACCTTATTAAAGACAAAAATGGGACGCTTTTCTGAAGAAAAAAATTTAGGTATGATGCTCGGCTACTCATTAGTCTTTGAGCGTATAGGGGTTATTTAGTTTATCTAGAAAAATAAGCATGTTTTTGAGTCTGGATAAGCTTATAAGTTTGGGCTTATGAGCTTATTTAAGTCTGCGTTTTCGCCGTTTTGTGCAGGCATGTAGCAGCAAGTTTCCAAAAGGAAAAAGATGTGTTTGTCAGGTACTTTGCCCCATCGAGATATGTTTCAAAACAAGCAAAAGAACCCGCGCGTTTCGGGGGGTTTTTTTTTGGCGATGCGTTATGGCGGGGCTAATTTTTAATATTTTCTTTTTTTGTATGATTCGGGGAAAAAAAATTTGCGTTGGGACGGGCTAATTTTTTCCCGAATATTTTCTTTTTTTGGGACGGTTTTGTAAATTTTTTACGGGAATTTTTGTGTAAGAAAATCGTAAATAGTTAAAAGGTGAGGGTCCGTTTTGTATTTTTTTACTTTGTGCGAGATTTTTAGGCTTATTTTTGGGTTTTTTTTTGGCTACTTTTCCCTGATATTTCCTTGTTTTTGTAATTCTTCGGAAAAAAAAAATTTTGCGTTGGGCCGGTTAATTTTTCCCGAATATTTTCTTTTTTTGGGACGGTTCGATATCTTTTTATTTGGCCGATGAATGTAAAAAGTTGTGAACAATAAAAACTTGACGTGTTTTTTTTGTTAATTTTTTTACGGGATTTTTTGTGTAAGAAAATCGTAAATAGTTAAAAGTTGAGGGACCGTTTTGTATTTTTTTTTACTTTGGGCCAGATTTCAGGCTAATTTTGGGCTAGTTTTTTTTACTTTGGGCCAGATTTTGAGCCACATTTTATGCGAATTTTAGGCTAGTTTGTCAACAAATGTGTATATTTTTAGTAATAAATTTTTTTATATGTCTTATGTGTTGGGCCTCATGTTTAAAGTGTTGTTTTTTTTGCTGTATGGGTTTTTTTAATATAATGGGTTGTACGTTTGTGACCATATCGATTATTTTAAAGTTATTATGTATCGAAGATATTTCCGCGGGTATTTTTTTTTATCTGAATAAATCGGAACTTTTGTAAAAAAAAATTCTCCTACTTTGTGCATACAAATTTAAAAAACAAAAAACAAAAAAAAATAATTAAAAAAAAAACCAAAATCGGGCTGGCCCAAAATGGGAGCCCGTTACTGTAGCACCGGGCCCACCCGCGCGTTGCGGCGGGGCTAATTTTTTCCCGAATATTTTTTTTTTCGGCGATGCGTTATGGCGGGGCTAATTTTTAATATTTTCTTTTTTTGTATGATTCGGGGAAAAAATTTGCGTTGGGACGGGCTAATTTTTTCCCGAACATTTTCTTTTTTTTGGGATGGTTTTGTAAATTTTTTTACGGGAATTTTTGTATAAGAAAATCGTAAATAGTTAAAAGGTGAGGGTCCGTTTTGTATTTTTTTTTGGCTAATTTTTTCCCGGATATTTCTTTTTTTTGTACGATTCGGTAATTTTTTTTTGCGTTGGGACGGATTAATTTTTTCCCGAATATTTTCTTTTTTAGGGACGGTTCGACATCTTTTTATTTGCGTGTAAAAGCTCGTATGGTGTTTTACCGTGACGACGACGTATCATGGAACGATTTTGGGTATAACAGGCTGTGGCAACCGCTTCGGCCCATAGAAATAAAGGAGCTTTTGCATAAATTAACATATGCGGGCTACATTCAATTAGTCGTACTATTTTCGTCTTTTAATAACACCGTTTTTGCTGTGAGAGCATCGCAACAGATTGTTTCAATGAGAGATGCCAACCTCTCATAATATACACACAATGTCTGATTAACAAACTCAGTTCCATTATATGTTCTGTGTTACGGACGTTTTTCCTTAAGCCGTACTTGGACATCTTCAAAAATTGATATATAAAAAGCTGGAGCTTCATCTTTTTGATCGCAAACATTTTTACCCAAGTACAATCAAGGTAGTCGTCGACAATAACGAGGATGTACTTCTTTCCATTGACCTCGCCCACTCTAGGGCCCCACACATAACCATATGCAACCATATAAGAGTTTTTCTTGATTGGTGACCTTAGATTTAGGTTTGTGATATTCTCTTCGAACTTTTGCCTAATGCACATGCAGAACATAAGTGATCCTTTCAAACTTGAGCTTAGGGAGACCTCGTACAAGTCCATGTCTTGCAAGATGATTAATAGCACCAAAGTTCAAGTGAGATAGACGACGATGCCCATAACCAAGAACTTGGTTATTTAGAAGCCTTTGACACTAGACAAATGGAGAGGAACGCCATCATATTCCCAAGTGTAGAGTTTAGAAAGATAATCCCCCAAGATCCCGTCAATAAAATACAACACCTTAAGATTGCGATGAAGCATGTAGTGTTTGACGAAAAGCCACTTCGAGATTGGAATCACAGAATTGTCCCACAAAAATTAGATTATGCCCAAGTCCTTCAACGTAATAAACCCTTGAAATAGTAACATTCCAATCTGATAGTCTCCATAACCCATTATCTTTGCAACTTGATCATTTCCGAATTTAACTGTACCCAAGAATTTACTGATGAAATTGGTGAGCTGAGAGCGATCTCCGGTCATGTGCTTCGAGCAACCGGAGTCCAAATACCAGAGGACGATTTGGACAACCTGCATTCAAACTATGTAAAATTTATGATTCGAGTGTTTTGTGTAATGTTTAGATATGTTTATGTTTTGCAAGACTGAAACTGCTTTACATTTACAACATTCAGACGTTTAAAAAAACAAACAATCTTATTAGATTCAGATTCAGATATTTACGCCTCAGATTCAGATGTGCGGTTCAGATTCAGACTCAGAGGCTCTTAATAAACAAACAACACCTTAATGTAAAACACGTTTGAAAAGAACAAAATACCCATTAAATTAATGGTCAACTAACGGAAATGTTGGTCAAGGGATCAAACCCGATACATGTCAAAACCACAGAGAGAGGATTAGGGAAACAAATTATTAAGGACTATTTTCGTTAAACCCAACAGACCACATAGACCATTTATGCAATTAAATCTATCTCTAACTACTTTATAAAGCATTTAGCCCATTCTAATTTTAGAAGTCTTAACATTTTTAAGTAAAAAATGTTTCTTGTTATGGAATGGTTTCAAAACTTAATCAATACTTGTAAGCTCAAAAGTTGTAATTGTCGTATTAATGATCAAAAGATTCCTTTTTTTATAAGTTAATTAATACTTGTAACCTCCATGAATACATAGTGGTTACATGACCATAAATGCATAGTGGTTACATATGAATGAACAACGTCTGCTCTCCATAATATTTAGTTACAGGGTACCCGCTATCGCATTGCGCAAGTACTCGTCTAGTAACTTTCTTATGAGTTTAGTTAAAATGTAACAAAAGATTCCTTTTTTTAAAACTACCCTCAAAATATAAAAGTTTAAAATAAAGTATAATATAATATAACCTAACGTAATTTAACATAATATGATATAATATAATATTAAATTGATATGTTTTATATTATATTAGTACTGGTATTATATTATATTAATATCAATATTAATATTGTAACAGTAATACCCAATTCCATTATAACATGTTATTAGGATAATATACATACAGTCTCCTACTCAAAAATTATATATTGTTAGATAGCATAAACACACAATATGCATAATATATGATACTTATACTAACTATAAATAAATAAATAAAACTTGTTATAAATAGCAAGTAATCAAGTTCAATGCAACAACATAACTCTACTCTATAAAAACTTTGAGTTTATAATGCATAAGAATATTATTTGTTCTTTCTTCTTTTACATATTATTTACAAATGTTAAGATTGGAGTTTATGCCATCCAACCAGAATATTGCCAAACTATTGGTAGTACTTTCTTTAATTCCATTCGTTTCTACTATAATTTTCTTGCACTTAAAGGGTGTTTGTTTCGTCTTATATGGTTGGCTTGTGACTTATTTGGTTTTGGGCTTATGTTTCATAAGCTCATTTTTGTGACTTCTTGTGAAACTTTTCGGCTTATATAAGTTTATTATGTCATAATGAATTTATATAAACCGAAAATTTTTCAAAAAATGTGAGCTTATGAAACATAAGCCCAAAATCTAGTTAGTCATAAGTCGGTTATATAAGCTGAAACAAAGTGTTTAACCAAGCTTTATATATGTGTTTATTATTATTTCAAAGTTGATAATTATGTTAGTTGTGACACAGGTGAAGGTTTGAGATCATATGTCTATGATCTTGATCCAAATCAATGTGACGAAGAAATGTGTTCTCAAATATGCGAAGAACACAAGCCGGAGGCTGTAAAAATAGTGTTATATTCAAAATGTTATAACGAGGCATGTCTTTGTTGCGCGAAATATAAATGTTAATGATAAAAACTAGTTTTTGTCATCTCATAACAAGAACTATTTGAACTAAGATGTGTTCTTCAGATATTATTTTGTTACGAAGTGTTGTTATGAATGAGTGTTATAACCTCTTACCCAAGGTTATAAATAGCGTGAAGCGTGGCGTAGCAGCATAGCCAAGCCTCAAGCTTTAGCGTGAGGCGTTGCGTCATAGCGTTTTTAAGTTAATTATTGTACTAGACTAGATCTATCCGCTGCGCACTCGTATGAGTTAATGGTTAACTTGATTGTTAAATTTCAACAGTTACTAAGCCCGAATCACATACAACCCAAAGCATACATACTTGTAAATAAGCTCAAATCCATGAAATTTTTTAAAGCTTAAAAAAAATCACGCTATAGCGCGCTTTATGGCGCCTTATTGCACGTCACGCCTCAAGATGACGCTTCAACCTGTTTCGTAACGTGGAGGTCACGCCTCGCGCTATGGCGCCGCTATAGCGCGTTATTTAGAACCCTGCTCTTACCACTAACACTAAAAAACAAGACATGTTTTTGGTTTCTTTCCTTTACTTTCACTTTTACTTGTTAACACAAATTTGAAAACACATTGCAAGTCACCAACATGTAGGAATTAAATACTACTCCATTCGTCCCAATTTATTAGTCCACTTTTGACTTTCTGAAGTCTTTATTTTTCAACTTTGACTATAAATATTTTTGTTTATGTTATATAACATTTGATGAAAATTATATCAATATAAATACATTTAAAACTCAATTCATTTATATATTTTGCATCAAGTATTATATAACAAAAAAATTAATTAACGTCAAAGTTTAAAAAAAAACTTCAAAAAGTCAAAAGTGAACTAATAGGGAGGGAAGAAGTATACTCTTTCTTATAGGAGTATATACATTTTCTGCTTTTAGGTTATTATTAAAATAAATGTTAAATACATCTAAATTGCTTTTTAAATGTAATTGGTTCGAAAATATGATTTTATAATAATTTTATAAGTGCTTTTGATAGTTTTTAAAGATTGTGTATTTGTGTTGTAAAATTGTGAAGAATTAGTAAATGATATTATTATATAAAAATTAAAAAGTTATTAATTTTAAATATAAACATAAAAAAATCTATTATATTAGTCATATTTTATTATTATAACATCTAATATAATGTTATGATTTAATGTGCAATTAGTTTATTTTTAAACTTTATTTTAGTAATTACTAATAACAAAATGTGTATTAACTTAATTTTTTGAGATTTCTGAAAATAAAAGGTCTCGAATACACTATAAGGAGTAGAGATAGTAAAGTTATGGGCAAATCATATAAAAATGTATCCATCTTAGGTTCAATGCCAATTAAAGGTTCTCATCTTTTTTTTTCTCAATTTAAGGTATCCGGTTTTATTTTTTTTGCAATGTTAGACAATTAACAAGTTTGCATGTTACATTTTTAACGATCGTTATTTTATTATTGCATCGTTAGTCCTTTATATAATTTTGTTAAAAAATATATTTTCTACTTATTTTTAAAACTTATACACGTTTTATACACATGTTTTTATACACACATTTTTTACACGTTTTTATATACACATTTTTATACACAGATTTATATACACGTTTTTTTACATGATTTTATCCATGGTTTTATACACACATTTTTATAGACACGTTTTATACACACATTTTTATACACATATTTTTATACACGTTTTTACACACAATTATATCCACGTTTTTAAAAAAAGCGCATAAAAATGTGTTTGTAAAAACGTGTATAAAAATATATGTATAAAATCGTGGATAAAAGCATGTAGAAAAACGTGTATAGAAACGTATGTATAAAAACGTGCATAAAAATGTGTGTATAAAAACGTGTATAAAACTATGTATAAAAACGTGTAAAATATGTGTATAAAAACGTGTAAAAATTTTATGTATAAAATGTGTATAAGTTTTAAAAATAAATAGAAAATATTTTTTTAACAAAATCATATAAAGGACTAACGATGCAATAATAAAATAAACGGTCGTAAAGTTATATAACGTTTAATACAAATTTAGACGTTCAAATGATTCAAATTTAATATAACAATATTGTTGGAAACACAAAAAGTGTCGGTCACTTCCAGTTGGAATAGGTTTAGCTGAGATTGTGTACATGTTAAGTATAGAAGCTAATCCGCGATGGCCCCATGGAAGCCCATCATATCCTATGGGCCGGCCATCATGTTCTATATAAGCCTCTATCCTAGCCTTGGAAGTTGGGGTTGGTTGTTTGATTTTTTCCCTTTTCCACATAGTAATACACTTCATCCATTCCATATACTTTTCTCTCACTAAACATCACAACCCACATCTCTCTCTTGTTCTTGGTAGATCATAAGATTACATGTTTCTTCAATTGGTATCAAGAGCCATGTAGTGGTGTGTTTAGTTTTTGTGTTTGTCTTGTGATTTGTGTTCAAAATCTTTATAAAGAACAAAATTTTTTGGCGTAAAAACCTTAAAGTTTTCATTTTTATTGTTCCTATAGGGTTAGTAACACTAGTTGTACAAGAATTTTTGCTAAAAACCATTCAAAAATGTGTCTTTTTGAGTTTTGAAAATTTGAGTTTCGTAGTAGTTGGAACCGACGAGTACACCTGAACACGAATAGACCAGATTAGTATTTCATTTCAGTTGGAAGGCCTTGGAGAATGATGTTTATTGCTTTGATGTCACAATCAGCTTGAATGGCTTCAGCGGGAGTCAGTTCAATATATTCCTTAAGCCTTGTTGCTCCATCCACAGTGATTGAAGGCCAAACGAGTGGTCCTTTTTCAACAGAGGCAAGAATCATTCTTCCATGAGGTCTATTCAACATATACAGTTCCATTCGGCTCTTCCAAGAATCATACAAGTGTTTTTCAAGCATTGGTGGTTTGTTGTCTCCTCCTGAAAGAAGTGACTTATCGGCAAGAGTCGTCATTGTGGTATCAAAAAGATTACAAATTGATCGATCGGTGGTAGAAAGAAATTGTGTTTGGTTATGTGATTGTTGAGTCTTGAAATGAAACTACACGGGATTTTACAATTCTCGACAAAACCGGGAAAACAAGTGTTTGTTTCACGGGATTTTACAAGTCAAAGAAATAAACCGTATAATTTAGAACTTTGAGTTAATGTGTCTTAAATGGAATTGACTAGTTCGGTTGACAAAGAAATTGCCTAGATCGGTTGTCTTGTTCGGTTGACAAAGGGACAAACTAGTTCGGTCCACTTGTTCGGTTGACAAAGAGTTAAACTAGATCGGTTCAGCTGGTTCGGCTATGCTTGTTCGGTTATCTAGTTCGGTTGTCAAACAAATACGCTAGTTCGGCTCTGCTTGTTCGGTTATCTAGTTCGGTTGTCAAACAACTAAGCTAGTTCGGCTCTGCTTGTTCGGTTAACTCGTTCGGTTAACTAGTTCGGTTCCAACAGACAACAAACTAGTTCGGTTCCCACTATAACTTAGCTAGTTCGGTTCTTGAAACAGACAACTCGTTCGGTTGTCAAAGAAATACTAGATCGGCTATTCTTGTTCGGTTGTACTCGTTCGGTTCCAACTACTACGAAACTCAAATTTTCAAAACTCAAAAAGACACATTTTTGAATGGTTTTTAGCAAAAATTCTTGTACAACTAGTGTTACTAACCCTATAGGAACAATAAAAATGAAAACTTTAAGGTTTTTACGCCAAAAAATTTTGAATCAAAAATTTTGTTCTTTATAAAGATTTTGAACACAAATCACAAGACAAACACAAAAACTAAACACACCACTCCATGGCTTTTGATACCAATTGAAGAAACATGTAATCTAATGATCTACCAAGAACAAGAGAGAGAGATGTGGGTTGTGACGTTTAGTGAGAGAAAGTATATGGAATGGATGAAGTGTTATTACTATGTGGAAAATGGAAAAAATGAAAACAACTAACCCCTCTCCAAGGCTAGGAGAGGGCTTATATAGTTACATGATGGCCGGCCCATGGGCTATGATGGGCTTCCCATGGGCCTTGGGCCAGATTAGCTTCTATACTTAACATGACACAATCTACGAGCTAAGACCTATTACAACTTGGAAGTGACCGACACTTTTTGTGTTTCCAACACATTATATATCAATTCCTCTTCCGGAATCGTGAATTGTTCATATTGTTGGACAAGAAAATCTATTTTATTATATTTGACTTAACTATTACCTTGGTGAGTGATTAACAAGGTTTCCTAAATTTCTTTTACGGTTTTGCACATAAAAATTCTTTCGTATTCTTTACGTGGCAAAGCATTATAAATTACCATTTTGGCTTCATTGTTTTTAGCAAGTCTCTCTTTAAGATCGTCGATTTGTTTATCAAATGGTATAATTTTATCCTTTTTAGTTTCAGAATTATTTTGAGTAGGTGAGAAATCACCATAGATATTAACATGCCAAAGGTTTAGATCTTTTAATTTCACGTAAGTCTTGAATCTATTTTTCTAATAAATTAATATATCGCTTTCAAAGAGTGGTGGTCTTTGCATGGATTGCCCTTCTAAATATTTTTTCGATTCCATAGATCGATTCAAGTTTTAAAATACAGTTTATTTTAAAATCTTGGGTGACCGGGCTTCTGATACCAATTGTGGAAACTAGAAGGGGGAGGGTTGAATAGTTTACCGCTTTTTAAATTTAATTAACGTTTGTATATAAAAACCTAGATTTAAGTTTAAGTGATATCAATATGAACAATCTATACAAGCAAGCAACCAATATTATCTACGAAATATTAATTATGAGACAAAAGGATAGAGTTAGAAAGATCAAACCACAACACGAAGATTTATAGTGGTTTGGTAACGAAGCTCCTCTTCGCCCTACTCCACTCCTTGAGTATTTAACTCGAGATTTCTCTTCACTATGTCAACAAGCTCCCTTTAGGCGGAGAAAACCGTACATAAGTAGCTTACACCAATTTCTGACACTAAGCCAAATGTCGAGTTCTAATCTTAGCTAGAACCGATCTACCACTCACACTTATATTTTGAGGCCTCAAATAAATACTTAAATGATCTACCCGATCTAACTAATACACACGAATATAAGAGATTTGGTTGATGTACAAAATACAACAAGATCGTAACAACGTTACGTAAGCACACACTATACTACAATACTTCGTATCTTGGCGATTACGAGTATTCTTCCCTTGCACTTGGAGAGGTAAGCTTGGATCACTTGGAAATAAATGCTTATACAAATTAAATGATCAAAGGATTGGAAATATGTTTGCTGATCTAGAATAGAAAGAATAAGTGTGCAAAAGGTGGAAAAATCTGGGAGAACAGTCCACTATTTATAGGCAAAGCTGGGTGCCAAAAATGCCCGACAGCCCCCCTTGGCTAACAAAGACGGACCCCTTATCAATAAGGGGTCCGCGGGTACCTATCAGGGGGATGCCCCCTGTAAGACGCTCTCACTTTTGTCCTTAAGTGGGGAAATGTTTTCTAGGGCAGGTTTTTCTGATTTTGGTAGGAAAATCTGATTTTAAATATTTATTATAATAAAACATTTCTTTTTATTACAAAAATATTTTGTCTAATATATTTTTGTAAAAAGGTTTTGTTACATTTATAAAAATGTAAAGTTTAGGACAAAAGAATATAACTTTGATTATTTAACAAATTAAACATTTGTTTATACATACCTTAAGTGATTTACGTCGAAATGGAAGTTTACGACTAACAACATGTTTACTTTAGTTTTACGTAGAATGTTTTTACATTTTGTGATTATCAAAACGTAGAGAAGTCGAAAAATATAAATAACATTTTTAGACATTATTTATATTAACAACTTTCTCATTTTAGCTATGATTTTTGTAATCTTTCTCTCACAAACTCGGTAATCATTTCACCTACATAATTCTATAAAAAATCATTCAATTTCACAGTTTTGAGTCATGTTCTTAATCTTTGATTAGTGGTTGCTTGGTTTAAAAATGTGTTTTGCTCTCCGATGTGCGAAAGGCCATTGTGTGATGCGTGATGCAAATGCGAGCGCATTTTGGACGCGGTGCGTTTGGTATTATAAAAAAGTTCGAATAATATTTATACATAGTATATTTTACCAAGTACCAAGTAAATGCAGTAAACTTGCAAAAAAGTTACTTGCATATTGAACTTATGCCAATAATCCATATGTAAAACTAATCAATCGAAAGGAAAGTTTGGCATAAAACACTTTATAAAATAAAAGATCCTATATTTTTGTTATTATGTTTGTTTTAGACGTCTTTTAACAAGTTTAATCCTTAAAAGCATATTAAAATACTTGGGTCTATCTTATATGGTTTAGTTTTTACTAAAATGACATAAATTCTAGATTGCGACAATTACGACCGTTGCTAGCATTACACAAATACGGTATATTATGGTATAATGCGAATGCAATATGGTATGGCCTTACATTAGGAACCATGATACGAAATTTAAAATGTAATGCAATGATGCGTACAATTTGCGCAATGATGCGCGCATTTCTAAACCAAGCCTGGTTGTGAGTTGATTATGTTCATTTCTATTAGTTAATAACAATCAGATTGTTACAATTAGTGTTAGAGCTCTTTCCTGGCAAAAAGCTTTAAAATCTGCCATTAATTTTGTTACAGAGTTAGATGCAGTTAGTTAGTTGTTAGAAAAATTATGTTATGCAACTAAAAATTGTCAGTCTGTCTAATCACAAATGCGTACATCTTTTGATCCATTTCCATATCACAAATACGTTCCAATCATACATACTAAATCAGTTATTGAATCAATTTTGTTCTTGTTCTATTCGTAAACACGTTTGTTGAGTCGGTTGCTATTGAGTTGTAAAACTAACTATGTAAGTTTGTTACAATAACAAAATCAAGAAAGAAAACAGTTATAAGTGATAAAATGGTGGGAACAAGAGGAGCTTTAGTTAATGTTGGATCAAATGGTAATAACAATGGTGGTAACACTGGTGTAAATGAAAACACACATGGTTGGGTCAGTCAATTGATAAAAACCATGATGGCATGTATAAATGCTAAACTTGATATGTGACAATCCGTCATTTTAGGTCATTTTACGACTTCACATTCTCAATTATTTATTTTTAGGGATTTACGCGTCTACTTTTAATTTTTATCGTTAAGTTAAATCGCGTAAACTAAAAATCAACATTCAACGTAAACAAGCATTAAACAAATAAAAGTTTACGTCAAGTAAGTGTTATATAATTATTACAAAGATAATTTATAACTTTTCATATTTTATTTTTGTACGTTACGTAAAACGTTTACGTATAGGCTTAAATGCATGCATGCATGCAAATAAACTAGCACCACCTTAAAAATGTACACTTAAACATTCATAATTCTTATGAAAACAAAAAAAATTGAATTCTTATTCTTTCTTTTGGTTGCCGCCAACGTCACACAAAAGGAGAAACAATTCAAACTCTATCCTTGCATAAAAAGCTTACATCGCCATTTTTATGTTTAGCACCATGTTTTAAGTGTTCATGTGACTAGCCTTGAGACCCACTCTCCCTTTCTCTTGCTTATATCCAGTCACATTAGAGGGGCTACCAAATCCATACCAAAATTGATCTCTAGCTTCTAAAGCAGTATCATTGTTATTGTGAAAACTAAAGAATCGTTTAAGCTCAGATTGTTTAGATCTTATATCTAGGATAAACAATAACAATGATAACAATTATGCTGCAGAATATAATGAACAATATATTATCAAACAAGGTTTTATCATTAAACGTTTACACCAAACCTCAATATTATTTGATTAGAATAATAATACAGTTACCTATCTCTAACAGTAACAGGGATCAAGGAAAACCTTGATTACCTTGAGGCTACATCACCACTATAGAAGTCTACATTTTTCTTTGTGTACACACACACTTTTCTGGATAATAAAACTATGTGTCTATGATCTTTTTATATAGAGAGATCATAACTTACAAAGGAAGTTAACATAAAGATATAAACAAGTAACTCTTTTAAACATTAAGAAATATCTTATGTTATCTTTATCTTCTTAAGGAGATCTTCCAGAATATGCATCATTTGATATCTTTGACTAAATCTTCCATAATTCTCCACCAGCTTGTATAATTCTAATCTGCTAGATTTAGTCCTTATGTTTTTATTTTTATTTATTTGTATCATCAATTAGAATTCCAACAATCTTCGATATTTGGATGATGACAAAATCAAACAAAGTCGTGTACGAAATGTGTGTGTGTGTGTGTGTGTGCCAAAGCTTCCATGAAGTTTGAGATGTAATCATTTCCTGAATGAATTAAAATTTTTTAATTCAGGAATTCTTTGTAATGCACACAAGGATCTTTAAGTTGCAACGTGTATAATATTTCTTCCTTTTGTATATTCTATAGGGAATATGAATATAAGCACTTTTGTCTATGACCACTACAAAACCATATAACTTTATCTAAGCCTTCTAACTCCTCAAATTACCAATTAAGCTCAATAGATAAATATATTGAGTAGTAGAAATCACACTAGAAGTAGTAATATATGTCTTGAAGTAGTAAAAACCTTTCACCTTATGTCAAAATGTAAATGGTTTTAAAACATTTTAACATATAAGCTCCCTAAAACATTGTTAAACCATTTCTTGAATCTTCAATTTTGTAAGCTCTTTGTAATGATCTATGATTGAGAAATACTTAGTAACGAACTCTGATGCTGTGAGTAGGAAAAACAAACTTGTGTCTTATATATTGGTATTATCACGTGACTTCAGAGTTATAATTAACATGTGAGAATTATAAGGTAGATCACTACTTTGACAAAATTCTCTTCTATGAGGACATAGAGAAAAAAGTAATCCTTATAGTGTTAGCAAAGACTATTGCTAGATTTGACAGTCTTCGTTTCGAATTGAAATCACAAACAGTTACTCTAAATGTTGTATAGCAATTGAGATTTGATAAGAATACAACATCCAGTAATTTAATGTCTAACTTCAAATAGGTGATAATTATATAATTCTCGTAACCAACTTAATCCAATAAATTATGAGCCTTTAAATCTGTTAAGTATAAACCAAATCCAAAAACCAAACAGTAAACACCAAAAACAAACTTGTGTTTCTGTTTTGTTCGACATCCATCATGTGTATGTCATCCGATATCTATCAAAGCTAGCAGTATAAACCAAATAGCTCAAGCAGCATAAACTGCTTAAAAATACTCTAGCAGTACAAACTATTCAAACATTAGTACTAACGATAAACTGACAGTATTAACTTTATTTGTAGTAGTACAAAGTATTCACGCATCAGTACTAATTCTTACCCTTAAACCAAGCACTACTAAAATCCAACTAGCAGTATAAACGTAATGCTTGCAGTACAAACACTTAGCTAGCAGTATAAACTTCAAAGCTAGCAGTAATATCGTTAAACCCCAAGCAGTAGTAACCTCACTGCTTTTATTACCCTAGCAGTACTAATACACATGATCACCAGTAGTAGATAAATGGACAGTACTTACTTGTGTTCGAACCTATAGTAGTATTAATTATAATAGAACAAATCTTTGCTACTTTTGAAGCTTCAAGACATTTAGATACCTGCTGCTACTTTTTGTTGAATCCTTGTTGTACCTGCTTATTCTTATACCATTTTCCTTCATAGAACTGATTCTAAAAACACCTTGTAGATCCTAGATCAAGAGTCCACTGGCTCTGATACCAATTGTGAAAACCTAAAAGAATAGTTGTAGCTCTAGTTTGATTAGAACTTTAATCTCAGATAATGATAACATAGGCGGAATATTCAAACATAGAATCAATATTATCATAACAAGGTTTTACCAAACATTCACCACAGCCCCAATATTATTTGATCAAGATAATACGGTTACATCAATGAACTGTAACAGGGATCAAGGAAAACCTTGATTATCTTGAGGCTACACCAACTCTATACTAGACGTCTACATCTTCTTGTGTACACACACACTTTTCTGGATGCACTTAACATGTATCAACTTTATATCTAGAAGATATTAGGTTACAAGGAAATAAATAAATAACAATAAGGAAATTAAAATCTTTTTAATTTTATCTTTAATTCTTCTTGAGCATTAATCTTTTAGTATTTCTTGATATCTTCATCTTTATAGATTTCTCTACCAGCTTGAGATCTCTTTATTGTCGATTTAGGTCCCACCCCCCTTTCTTGTTTATTTTGTTTTGTTTATCATATCAAATATATGAAACTTATAGACCTTTCTAAATTAATCACTATAAGCATCATGCTACCTAACACTTAGTACTTACCAAAAACACAAAGCAAATTATTCTTTCTTTTTCTCATTAATTTTGACAGTAAACCACAAGAAAGAAAGAGCAAAAAGTTAAAGTATTGTTATATTATTTGCAAGATTAATCAAGAAGATTTCAAGTGGGTTTAGGTTAGATCAAACTTAAAGGGTTTGAATAGGGTTAGATTGTGTTCACCACCATCTTCATTCACTCAAGGTTATCATAAAAACTCTATACTTTCATTTTAAGTATTTACATTTATACATGTTTATTATTTTGTTAAATCACCACCTAGTATTTATTTTATAAATTTATAAAATAAAATAAGCATTTACATAATTCGAATGTATATTTAACTATGATGAAATGATGTTAAAAATGTGTTAGAATACAAGAAGATACTTTATATAAGTATTGGTTAATTTATAGAATTAGTTTATGAATTTAATTGTTGAAAGTTTATTTATAGAGTTTATAAATAAATGATTATGAGGATATTTTATTTGGACATAAATTTAGAGGACTTAGTATATGTAAAAGATATGTTATTAATTAAATTAGTGGACTTATAATAATTTAATTATGTCAAAAGTTTATAGAACATATTTCATAACCTTTAAATTCAAATAGATTAAATAATCTGTAAAAATTCGAAGTTCTATAAAATATATAGAACTGAGATTAAAATAGTACATTTCATGAGGATTCCAAACATATAAGGAACTTGAAATACGAAGACATAACAAAGAAGTTATGATTTTTACGAGATTACAATAATTAAATATATAAAAGTATTTTTATAAAAGTTGTTTTATAAAAACTGTCATTTTTTCGAATCTGATAAAATTCTATAAATATTTTATCATGATAGAACATCTCAACAAGATCTCGTGGATATAAAGAATATTAAATATTATTTTATAAAACAATTAAACTATTTATATAATACTAAAAACCTTAAGGAATAAAAGCTGTTAGATTCTTAAAAGAAGAGATAAGAGTGTTTTCGGGTCCGTTTGGGCTATAAAAATCTTAAGGAATATTGTAGTATTATTTTATAAAACAATTAAACTATTTATATAATACTAATTTATAAACAATAAAAATATTAAATCAAGTATTATTAACAAATAACCAATTATTGGACAAAGGTAATATTTTTACAGATACATATACCTGGACATTCAAAGCGTGACTTAAATATTGTTTCAACTTTTATAAATTTAACAAAAACTAATAGGTGGTGATATAACTCTATAACTTATGATGTTGTATTTATATTAAATACATTATACTCATATGACCTATAATTAATTAGGTTGCATTCGAACTTTACGTGACGTTTCACTCATTTGATTTATCTAAAATCAATTCATTCACTTAAGGTGAGTTCATAGCCATATTTTATACAATTACAATGATTTACAACTTTTGGGGTGAGAAACGACATGAGTAAATCTGTAACAACCCAAAAGTTGTAAAACAATGCATGTTTCTCACCCCAAAAGTTGTAAATCATTGTAATTGTATAAAATGTGGCTATGAACTCACCTTAAGTGAATGAATTGATTTTAGATAAATCAAATGAGTGAAACGTCACGTAAAGTTCGAATGCAACCTAATTAATTATAGGTCATATGAGTATAATGTATTTAATATAAATACAACATCATAAGTTATAGAGTTATATCACCACCTATTAGTTTTTGTTAAATTTATAAAAGTTGAAACAATATTTAAGTCACGCTTTGAATGTCCAGGTATATGTATCTGTAAAAATATTACCTTTGTCCAATAATTGGTTATTTGTTAATAATACTTGATTTAATATTTTTATTGTTTATAAATTAGTATTATATAAATAGTTTAATTGTCTGCAGTTACTTACACTTCGATTTCGTCTGATTTCGATGCACTATCATGGGGCATTCCACTTATGAATGCCGACGAGCCACAGTCTCCTAAGATTGCACCGTTGTCACCAGACTATGTGTCTAGTCCTGAGGAGCCAAAGCAGGCACCGCTTTCACAGAGTATGTTCCTGAGCCAGTATACCCAAAGTATCAAGCTCCGTCAGACGATGACATTTCGATTGAGTATCAGCCCCTACCTGCTGATGCTTCACCGACAACCCTATCACCGGGCTACATCGCTGACCCAGACCTTGAGGAGGATCCAGAGGATGACCCCGAGGAGGATCCTATTGACTATCTTGCCGATAGAGGAGATGAAGAGGAGGAGGAGTCCTTCGGGGATGATGCTGATGACGAGGATGGTGAGGAGGCCTCTAAGGAGGAGGATGATGGCGAGGAGGAGGAGGAGCATCTAGCTTCGGCCAACTCTTCTACCGTACCTGTTGATGATCCTGTCCCCTCAGCTGAGGAGACAGAACCTTTCAAGACAGATGAGTCTGCACCCACACCACCATTACCTAGGCTTCGCAAGGCTAGGATATCTGTCCGACCCCAGACAACTATGGCAGATGCTACTGAGGCACTCATTGCTACAGTTGCTGCTGCACTACCTTAATCATCACCATCACCATCTCCACTTACTTTACTATTATCTCTACTCCCCTAGATTCCTTCACCACCATTACCTTTACCATCACCACCACTACCATTACCTACACCATCATCACCTTTACTATTACTTGCTACTGACCCGAGGGAGGATGTTTTTGAGGCTAATGTACCATCTCTGAAGAGGTTGTGTTTGACTGCTCCCACTCCGAGGTTTGAGGTTGGGGAGAGTTCAGTAGCTGCTACTGCTAGACAACTTGGATTGGATGTTACTCATGCTACTGATTACAGTTTTGTTGATACTGTGGATGCCACCCCTGGACGTCTTATGTCTAGATAGGTTGGCTATAGGATTACGGATGTTTGGGATGACATGGTTGGGGATATAGAGGAGAGAGCATCGACCACTTTGGAGGAGTTGAGGCAGAGAGTGACAGATCTTGCCGCTACTATTGCTCGGGATACTCATGAGATGTATGTTCGATTTGAGGACGCCTAGGATGACCGAGCTCTTCAGAGAGCCCAAGTCAACATGTTGTTTAGAGACAGGCGATTTCATCTCCACACAACTATGCTTTTAGATAGGGAGGCTAGGCATGCCCAGCAGACATGGCCACAGGCCATGGACTGTAAAAGGGCGGTACATGCTAAGCTCCTAGCATATCGAGCAGAGGTCAGGGCATTGCATGAGCAGATCAGTGTGCTACAAAGACAAAGGACTGGGGACATCGACAGATTGACCCGACACATTCAGCAGGGATACGGGATGACCAAAGAGCCAGAGCCCGCTAGAGATCCAGAGCATCAGGATGGACAGGAGGATGCTGGCAGTAATGTTTAGTTTTACTTTCTGTTATTTCATATGTAGCTATTATGTATAGCATGTTAAGTATTATGGGTTATTCCCAGCTAGCATGGACGTAGGACTTGTATTTTTCATTTCTGTAACAAAACTATCATGTATGTTTTCAAAGTTATATATGATGATGATGTATTATGTCATGTCGATCTCAATTCAGTTACATATCTCGTTATGTGTTGTGATCCCATTTTATTTATTGTGCATATTTCATGTCACGTTTATGATTGTATGAAATCTAACGTGTATTATATTTTCTTATGATTTTGAAGAAAATGCCGCCAAAGAGAACCACCACCCCTATATCCGATGCCGCCATTAAGGCATTGGTAGCTCAAAGTGTGGTTGGCGCATTGGCAGAACATGAAGCAAACATAAGCAAAAATGGATATGACAACCACGATTCGGGAACTAGTAGCAGAAGGACAGAGCGCGCTTGGTGTGTAAGTTTTATATACTATAAAATATATTTATAAAATATAATACTTTAAAAGAGCAATTAAGAAGATTACCAAGTCTCCCTTGATAAAATTCACTCTCAAAAATATATATAATATAATATAAAATACGTATATTAAACCGGGTAAGTATGATCACCCGGGTCGTTATCCCCAATGACTAGTGAAATTGAAACCTCGTTTAAGTCCGGATTCTGATTTGAATTAAGCAAAGATATTTGATTTGGAAAGCTATGACTACTAAAAAATTGGACAATTAATCAAATACGGAAATCAAATAAAACGCGACTATAAAGCAAGTAAACTAATTTTGATCCCTAAAAATTTAAACTAAAATTCTAAACCTAAATTAGGATAAAAGAAAATTTTAGGAAAAAGAAAAATATTTTTTAGCTTTTTAGATTAAAAGATATGATTTTTCTAAAATTTAAGCTAATTAAAAACTATAAAAAACAATAAAACTCTTAAAAATAAAGTCCTAAAAATTCTATAAAAATTACGCTAATTAAAGTAAATGTGCGGAAATTTTCTAAAAATAAAAGCCCTAATTTTTATCTTTTTATAAAGGTTTAATTAAACTAATTAAAACCTAACCCAAATTATTAATTAAAATATTAAAACTAATTAAAAACTTACTTAAGGACTAACTTTGAAAAAGACTTAAGGACTAACGGCTAAAACATTTCGGGCACAGTATTAAACTAAGAAAACAACTAACGGAAAAAAATTACAAGAATGGTCCCTGAGGGACCATACCCCGACAACAAACTAAGTCTAAATATAAGCTCAAATTTTAAAAGTGCTTATCATTGTGAAAAAAACTTGAAAGGAGCAAAGTGTAAAAGAAGCTAGTGGAACAAAATTAAACTAGCTACTTCGGCTGAAAATTTAACAAATAAGCTCAAATTGTGCTTATTTCTAACTGACATCAGAAAGGAGGCATAACTCTTGCGTTTTAGACAATAAGCTAATAAATGACTCAATTTTAGCTCAAAATGTAAAAGGAAAGAAGTTCTAAAATGATTTATGATATACTTAATCAAAAAATGAAAAGAGATTAGCTTTTAAAACTACTTTTAAGCTACTAAAATTGATCAAGAACTAAGCAAACTCAGGAATAAGCATAAAATGCACAAAATCGAAACTTAAGCTAATAACTCAAAAAGCAAATCTAGACTATGAGCTTCTGAAAAAAAACTATCTTAATATACTTATAAACTAACTATTTAAGCCATAAAAACTACTACATTAAGCTAGAATTCAGATTTTAGAAACTTAAATATTAATCCTACTGTTTTTGGTTTTTTTTAAGTATTTTTCATGTTTTGCAGCAAAATTAAGTATGAAAATAGCTAGAAAATAAGATTTAAGGACTTTATTATATATTAAGCTATTACTAGACCTTAACCTACTTGTATCTAAGATACCTAAATCTACTCTTACTTTACTAAAAATTTAGCCAAAGGTAGCAGTACTAAACTATTTAAGCAGTTAACTTGTCTGTTTGTACGGTGACTTTGGGAATTTTAATTAAGCTAAAAACTTTAAAAAGCTAAATTAAACTCTAAAACTTTAAGGACTTATTAAACTACTTATAATCTATCTAATTAATCTATAAAATCTAGACCCATAAGCTAAATTAACGAATTTAAATCCTAAAGTTTCTAAGTACTGTTTTTGGTTTTTTAGTTACTTTTGACAGCAAAATGAGCTAGGAAAATAAGCTAGAAAATGTAATTTAAGTCCTAACCTGTATTAAGCAATAACTAAACTATAAGATGTTAAAAGATAAGCTATTAAATCCTAACTTTGATGGCTTAATTTGGGGCTTAAGACTCAGCAGTACTAACTTTTGTTAGTACTGGTAGCAGTACTAACTTATTGTTAGTACTGGTACACTTTTGCACAAGTGCAAAACGAAAATGCAGGTTTCCTAAGGGAAACACTGCACTAAAACACACTCAAATAGAGTGTTTAAACAAAGTCCAAGCAAGATCTAATCCTTGGAGGGCTTAGATCAACAATTTTACAAGTAAAAATCAAAGGAAAATTCCCCTGGTGCTAGAACAAAGGTAATAAGCCATATCTTTTGAAATTTTGAAACCTAACTTATAAGATCTAAATGAAAACTAATCTTAAATGAAACTTCAGTTGACTCAAGCAAATTGCACAATTAGATTTGACTTTTAGAGGTCAAACACACTTATGCCAAACACCCCTTTACTACTATGACAACTACTAAATTCTAAATCTAATAAACAAGTACTGAATACCAGATAAAAACTAACTTAAAACAAACTTAATTAACAAAACTTAACAACTAAATAAGCATTAATCTAAGATCTATACTATTTTACTATATTTTTGGTTTTTAGAGGTTTTTAAGAAAAATATATCAAAGACTAGGATCTAAACTAAGAGTACTAAAAACAGACAAACAACTATGATTATTAAGCTAAATTATACTAAAATAAACACTAATAAGCAAGGAGAATAAGCAAATAAGCAGTAATAAACATTTAAGCTATAATTAAACACTTTAAAACTGAAGTAGAGAATAATGAAAAGAGAAAACTTACTTAAACCTTTAGCTAAACAAAAGGTACCAATTAAGGCAGCTACAAGCTCCCTAGCTTATTAATAACCTATAGTAAAAGTCCTTGGGATCTCTTCCAAGTTAAGATCCCCTTCCAAAAGGTCTAATCCAATAAGGTCCATAATAAATGTAAGTTTAAACTGATTTAAGGTTTAAGTAAGATTAATTCTGAATTCAATAAGCTCTATTTCTGCTTATAGACTGAAAGAGCTATAAATGAGCTTATTAGCTTTTTGAGACAAATTGGCTATTAAAGAGAGTTTATGACTTTAAATGAGAGTTTATAAATGAGATTTAAAATATTAAAAACTGAATTGCATTAATTAAAGAAACTGATTACATTACTTAAAAAGGAAAAAATTACATTTAAGAAAAATACGAATTTAAGCTAAACTAAAAATTACTAAAAAACTCGATCTGGTATGTGTGAGAAGTGAGGTTGTTACATTTCGTATTTTCAGGTCATTTTATGACGTCATTAATTTCGTCATTTTTTTTCACTATTTATTTTTCTTTAATCTCGTGCGCGTTTATTTTTAATTCTTATTTCATAGTTAAATCGCGTAAGCTAAAAATCAACATTTAACGTAAACGGACACCAAACGAATTAAAGTTTTCGTCAAGCAAGCCTTATATTATTTTTGCGAAAGTAACAATTAATTTTTTTTATTTTATTTTTATTGATTTCGTAAAGCATTTACATTTCGCAATTTAATTCATTTAGGTATACCCGGAAGCACCAAAAATAATATACGCTTCAACAAATAACCATTTTTATTCTCAATGCTCAAAGTTTATTAGACTTTACCCAAGTAAACATTGTTAGTCATATGGTACACTAAATAAACAAACTAAAACCTATACATTACAAGTATACATTATAAACAAGAACTACACCTTATCTATTTTTACATAATACTTGCATTTTCTTTCTTTTACACAAGATAAATGGCAAGTAAATATCTAGTAACACAATTCCACTTTTTCATGAGCTAATGTCTCACTTAGGGAACATAAGAACACAACTCATTAATAACCTAGTCATGTATGTTCCATTTTGACCATAAACATTCCTTAAGACCCTCCCATTTGTCCCAAGACCTCCTATTACATCTTTGACCACCTTTCTTATATACATATTACATATATACAAGTGAAGAACACATACACTCCAACACTTATCAAAAATCAAAACCATTCTCTCCCTTTTTGCTCTCTCTTTGCCCACGTCCCAAAAATAAACCCAAGAACCAAACCATACAATCTTTTCTACCACATTTACATACACTCACGCAACATTTCTAAGATGTCCCATGGAGATTTGAAGGCTTGGTTAAGCATTTTTAAGGCTTAAACAAGTTAGGGTTTCACTTGGTTAATTAGGGTTTTCATCCTTGTTTTCAAGCTAAGGGTTTAAATCACAAGGGTGTGGTTTGTTTCCCATTGATCACTACATCTTACTAAGGTTATCTAACACCCTAATCTTTTCATAATTATGATTTTATGTATGTATATGTTCTATATAGCAAAAATCACCATTAGGACTTTTAAACATGTAAAAATGAGTTTTGAGCGTGTTTTGAAAGCAATATAAATGAGCAGAAAGTTTGGCACGCCAAACGAGGATCTGTTATTCACAAAAACTGAATTCAGGCTTTGAAATATATAGAGCGATCCGGAGATATCGTTTCGATAGAATGGTAAGCTTCTAACTCGTTAAATAACGAAAAGATTACGGCGAAAACGAGAATATATTAATTTAATAACATTTAATTTCAGCACTTGTATACATGGCGCTTGCTGTCAGGAATTTAAAAGCTCGATTTGGGCACTTTCGAGTCCGTTTCAGCCTTCCGGCGAAACACGAAAGTTGCTCAGAATTATGTTTTACTGTTCCGCGAGGCTCGCCAATCTTAAAATTTAGTAATAACGGGTCAAAACCCATGGTCAAAGTCTGTCTTTTATTTAAAATAGTCAAAGTTCCAGCAGAATTGAAAAACGGCATTTTGGTCATTTTTCGTCGAGTTCTGGGTCTCGGCTATAACTAAAAATCGTCCCGATATCGATAAATAAAATTCTCTTTTTACTCCGCGACCTGAATGTGATTATATAGTGGGTCGTATAGTCGGTCAGACTAGGAAAAAAAAATATATATTAATAGGGAAGTCAAATGTAAAAGTCAAACATATGAATAACTTGACGAATATATGTGTCAAAAGAGTTTAAGCGATAGTAAAAATAATATCGATAAGATTTTTAGAGATCAACGAGTATTTTACGACCATTGGTCGGGTCTAAGAAACGTAAGAAACGGGCTTAAAACGAGAAAGTTACACACTACTTTATACATTTGCACTATTTCCTGAGATGAAATATGTTGGTTCATTTGTTTTATAAATTTTTTGCGAAACAATTTTAAAATCATTTATATAATATTTAACAAACTTCAAAAGTATAAATAGTTATATTTACAAAGCGATTGAACTATTTAACGATTAAACGAGCATTTAATACTGGCATTTTATTTAATCAAATGGGATTTAATCATTATTTCACAAACACGATTAGATGGTGATGTAGCTATATAGACTTATATACGGTATTACTTATTTCATAGTACGTAGTACTTATTCGACCTATATCTAATTAGGTTGCTTTCCGTCTTTATCGTGACGCATTTTCTGTTATACCTCGATCATTCATTTCCTAAGGTGAGTTCATAGTCTCGCATTTCAATCTTTTAAATGTTTTATAAACCCGCGAGGGGAATACATGCTCGTTTACAAACTTGTATATTTTACTACAGTACAATTACCTTTCAATACTTTGTGAGTTCATAGTCTCGCATTTCAATCTTTTAAATGTTTTATAAACCCGCGAGGGGAATACATGCTCGTTTACAAACTTGTATATTTTACTACAGTACAATTACCTTTCAATACTTTGTGAGTTTATAGTCTCGCATTTCAATCTTTTCAATGTTTTATAAACCCGCGAGGGGAATACATGCTCGTTTACAAACTTGTATATTTTACTACAGTATAATTACCTTTCAATACTTTGTGAGTTCATAGCCCCACCTTTTCTTTTTTATGGTTTTCATAAACTGTTTTCGGGGTGAGAATACATGCTCATTTTACCAAATTGATTTCTACTACTTAAGCGTTAAATGACTATTTTTACTAAAGCTTTTACTTGCCTACCACATGATTTTTAATACATGGTTGATTTCTTATGAACTTACTAAGTTTGATTTGCTATGCATGTTTTTTTTACCTTCGGACACAAGTGTTGTTTCAAACTGTATGCTATGCCTGATCAAAGTGTATGCTATCCAGATTACTGCCTGATTATTAATGCCTAAGTTACCTTATTGCCGTGAAGTCCCTATTATCATGAACCGTTAATTGCTATTATAGTGAGCGCTGGTGTTATGGATAGATCTATCGGGACTAACAATCCCCACCCTTACTTGGGTCACTAGTTTGATCGGGTGCATTTAACATTGAGAGGTGTTAGGTTGTTGGCAAGCATCCTATATTCTGATTGGGGCACAAATCTAGTTAAGGCTTCGGGGTCATGAGCTTAGTGCAATAATACCTGTTATATATTTAGACTTGGTGAATGTGTTTCCCTTGTCTACCTTACTTGTTTTGGACTTCGGAATACGTACTTAGTCCACCATTACTTCGATCTTGTGGTCCACTTTTAAATACTTCTTGATTTACTGAATCACTACTTGGATTTCGGATGGATTTCGGAAATAACACTTTTAAATGTTGTAACGCTACTTTTCTTCTGAAATATTTCTTAAATTATTTCAATACTGCTTTTTACTTAAACCTATGAATTCACCAACATTATTGTTGACGTTTTAGCATGTATTTTCAGGTTACTAGTTTGCTAGTGGAGCATTGGGAGCATTCGAGTCGCGCGGATATGTTTTTGAAGGCTTAATAACTTGTATACCATTCGACAAACGTTAAAAAAAATGTTTCTATTGCATTATAAATGGGATCCTTTGTAAACTCTGATTTTAATATAACGAATGTGAAATTTATTTAAACGTCTCTTTTGAGGTCGTTTTCCGTGACTTGTGTTTTGTGCCATGAAGTCGCACCCCATTGTTACTATTCCGCTGCCGTCCGATTTTGGGGGTGTGACAGAGGTCCTATTTATAGGATGCCTTGGAAGATTCTAGCCCTCTTGCCCTGCTCACCAAACTTTCAATCTCAACAAATCATTTCTTTAATCATTTGAGCATCAATTGTGGCCGTTTGATCAAATTGTGGACACTTGAGGATTGCCAGCGTGTCATTCCTTTGATGAACGTTTGTGCTTCTTTTGTGAGTGATTTAGTACAGAAACCCACTTAAATTTGTGCTTTCACCATTGTTGACGTGGCCTTTGATTTGGAGAGGTTAAGTAATCCCTTGATAAAGACTGATTTGTCCCTTCATTTGTGTTAGAGAGCTCATGAATTGACCTAAGCACCCTTTAATTTGGAAAACCCTTTTGATTTACCCTGGATGGTGAAACGGGGAAGAAAGGTGAAAGTAACTGGTTCGCGCCCTTTCTTTGACAGTTAAAAACGTTATAGTTTGGCATTTTTACACTTTCAGTCCCTCTCTTACTTTTCCCCTTTTCAAGTTATACATAACTTTCGGGATTTGCAAGATTGGTCCTTGTGGACTTTTATTGACTATCTTTGACTGAGGCTTGACATTTTTGGCTTCGGCTTTGATCCTTTGGCTTCTTTTTGTACTCTTCTGATTCTCGTGTCCGTGCTTGCCCGTTTTTGACTGTTTTCTTGTGATTTTTGACTTATCCGCTCCTGCACACATAAAGCACAAATACCAACATATTTTTGCCATTTTTGGTTTGTTTTGGGTTTATTTGGGTTATTTTTAGGTACAAACGGATATGTGTATTTTACACTTATTAGCGCTACTCGTGAGTACACCTATAGTGACTTCCTGAAATGCCAACCCCTAAATTTCAAGGGCACTGAAGGAGTCGTTGGGTTGACTCAATGGTTCTAGAGGATGGAATTGGTTTTTCATATAAGCAACTGTACAGTTGGAAATCAAGTCAAGTATGCCACATGTACTTTACTTGGAAATGCTTTGACGTGGTGGAACTCCCACGTTAAAATTGTTGGTCACGATGCTGCTTATGGCATGCCGTGAAAAACACTCATGAAAATGATGACCGAAAAATACTGTCCAAGAGGTGAGATCAAGAAATTAGAGACTGAGATCTGGAATTTGAAGGGGAAGGGTACCGATGTGGTAAGCTATACCCAACGCTTTCAGGAGTTGGCCTTGTTGTGCGGGAGGATGTTTCACGAAGTGTCTGATGAGGTAGAGAAATATTTCGGTAGACTTCCTGACATGATTCAGGGAAGTCTGATGGCATCTAATGCAGGATGAAATTGAGTTCGCTACTGAACTGATGGATCAAAAGATTCGCCTTTTGCTAAACGTCAAGCTGAAAACAAAAGGAAGCTCGATGACAACTCAAGAAACAACCAGAAGCAACAACAACCCTTCAAGAAACAGAATGTTGCCAGGCCCTACACTGCTGGCCTTGTGAGAAGAAAGTGTACAGAGGATCTAAACCTCTGTGCCCTAAATGCAACTACCATCATAATGGGCAGTGTGCATCAAGGTGCAACAAATGCAAAAAAGTTGGCCATCTGGCCCGTGATTATAGGGGTGCTGCTGCTAATGCTAACACTCAGAGGGTTGTCACTTGCTTTGAGTGTCACACCCCGTAAATTTTAGGTCATTATTTTTAAACTATTTCGTTCATTATTTTGACTTTTATACGTTACGTTTAAATTTGACTTAAAATCGGGAAGTTATCCCGGTTTAAAACTAAAAAACGTCATCAGATGCGTTCTGGCTTCGGACTAAGTTTAGCCCACTCGTAATATACATGATTTAGTCATTTTATAGTGTTACATAGTTTACGTACACTTACGTTTATAATCTTTATGTTTTCGTGTACGTTTTACGTTTTTAGCGTTTATGTAAAACAGAACCCTAGAAATTTACCACCTTTACATGTAAACCCAAGTTATTAACCATTATCCTTCCTAACATAAAAAATTTCAAAATTTATCCCCCTCCTCTTTCAAAATTTTGGATTCAAGCTTCAAATTAAATAAAGGTATCTTTTTTGTTTTTACCATGCATGTGTTCATGTAAGATGAGAAAGTAACACATGAGAGTGTCCCTCTCATGCACACTTATCTTCCAAGACATCCTCATGTGCATACTTACACATTTTGACCACCCTTGACCTTATTAATCACCTAAACCTAAGCCTTTAATTCTTAAACTACAAAATGGCTCACACTTGGCTCTCTTTTGCTCTTGTTTAGCCGAACCACTCACACACACACAAACACACTTGTTAGTGTGTGTGTTGTAGGATCTCATTAACACTTCACTTCATACAATCGATCACGAATTAGAACTAGAAAGGAGAAAGAAAGAGTTGTTCTAGAGAGAGAAAGAAGAGAGAGAGAGAGAGATGAGAGAAAAAGAGAAAAGATATTTATTAGATATTTTGAACAACTAACTTTTCCAAGTGGAA
>BQNB010002073.1:8638-129408 GCA_026074375.1 Tanacetum coccineum
GCACATGTTACTACGAAAGAGACTGAAGACAAGTCAAAGGAGAAGCGACTTGAGGACATACCAATCGTTCGAGATTTTCCTGAAGTATTCCCTGAAGATTTGTCGGGTCTCTCACCGACTCGACAAGTAGAATTTCAAATCGATTTGATGCCTGGTGCTACACCCGTAGCACGAGCACCTTATCGATTAGCTCCTTCAGAAATGAAAGAGTTGTCAGAGCAGCTGCAAGAACTATCCGACAAGGGCTTTATAAGACCCAGTTCCTCACCTTGGGAAGCTCCAGTCTTGTTTGTCAAAAAGAAGGACGGTTCATTTCGGATGTGTATTGACTATCGGGAATTGAATAAACTAACGGTGAAGAATCGTTATCCTCTCCTAAGGATTGATGATTTGTTTGATCAACTACAAGGAACCAGTGTTTATTCGAAGATAGACTTGAGGTCGGGTTATCATCAACTTCGAGTACGTGAACAAGATATTCCAAAGACGGCATTTAGGACTCGGTACGGTCATTACGAGTTCCAAGTTATGCCATTCGGTTTGACGAACGCACCGACGGTGTTTATGAACCTCATGAACCAGGTGTACAAACCATACTTAGATAAGTTTGTGATTGTCTTCATTGACGATATACTAATTTATTCAAAGAACAAGAAAGTGCATGAAGAGCATCTTAAGGTAATTCTGGAATTGCTTAAGAAAGAGGAGTTGTACGCTAAATTCTCTAAGTGCGAATTTTGGATTCCTAAGGTATAATTTCTTGGCCACGTGATTGATAGTCAAGGCATTAACGTGGATTCCGCCAAGATCGAATCCATAAAATATTGGGCATCTCCTAAGACTCCAACGGAGATACATCAATTTTTAGGTCTTGCCGGTTACTATCGGAGATTCATCGAAGGGTTTTCAAAAATTGCTAAGCCAATGACCAAACT
The DNA here is from genome assembly GCA_026074375.1 of Tanacetum coccineum. Classification (NCBI taxonomy): domain Eukaryota; kingdom Viridiplantae; phylum Streptophyta; class Magnoliopsida; order Asterales; family Asteraceae; genus Tanacetum; species Tanacetum coccineum. The sequence goes on from BQNB010002073.1 coordinate 9,574, forward strand.
TACTCAGAAGAAAGTCGCGTTTGAATGGGGTGACAAGCAAGAGGCAGCTTTTCAGACATTGAAGAACAAACTTACTCAGAAGAAAGTCGCGTTTGAATGGGGTGACAAGCAAGAGGCAGATTTTCAGTCATTGAAGAATAAGTTGTGTAGCGCACCTGTTTTAGCTCTCCCTCAAGGAGCTGAGAACTTCATTGTTTATTGCGACGCATCGCATAAAAGATTGGGTGCGGTATTGATGTAAAACGAGAAAGTGATTGCTTATGCATCGCGGCAATTGAAGATTCACGAGAAGAATTATACTACTCATGATTTGGAACTTGGTGCAGTAGTGTTTGCTCTAAAACTCTAGAGACGTTATCTGTATGGAACGAAGTGCACAGTGTTTACCGATCACAAAAGTCTACAACACATTCTCAATCAAAAGGAGTTGAACATAAGGCAACGTCGTTGGTTAGAGTTGCTCAGTGATTACGACTGTGAAATTCGTTATCACCCGCGGAAGGCAAACGTAGTGGCTGATGCCTTAAGCCGTCAAGAACGGATTGAGCCATTACGAGTTTGAGATTTGGTCATGACAATTGGTTTGAACATCCCTTAACAAATTTTGGAAGCTCAAATAGAAGCACAAAAGCCAGAGAACATCAAGAATAAAGACATAGGAGGTATGATCAGGAAGGATATACCAAAGGAAAGGTTGGAACCACGTGCGGATGGAACCTTATGCTTGCATGGCAGGAGTTGGTTACCTCGTTATGGCGATTTAAGGACCGTAATCATGCACGAGTCCCACAAATCAAAATACTCTATCTATCCAGGTTCGGACAAAATGTATCAAGACATGAAAAAGCTATATTGGTGGCCCAATATGAAGGCCGACATCGCCACCTATGTTAGCAAATGTCTGACGTGTGCTAGGGTCAAAGCTGAACATCAAAGACCATCGGGATTGTTGGTACAACCCAAGATACCTTAATGGAAGTGGGACAATATCACCATGGATTTTGTCACCAAGCTCCTAAGTCACCGCAAGGTCATGACACTATTTGGGTGATTGTTGATCGACTTACTAAGTCTGCAATATTTACGCCAATAAGAGAAACTAACCCCACAGAGAAAGTAGCAAGGATATATATAAAGGAGGTAGTCGCGAGGCATGGGATACCTGTTTCAATCATCTGTGACCGTGACCCTAGGTTCGCATAACATTTTTGGAGATCACTTAAAAAGGATTTGGGTACTAGTTTGGATATGAGTACTGCATACCATCCAGAAACTGATGGACAAAGCGAGAGAACAATCCAAACTCTCGAGGATATGCTACGTGCTTACGTGATTGACTTTGAAAATGGTTGGATTAAGCATTTGCCATTAGTCGAGTTTTCATACAACAACAGTTATCACGCTAGCATCAAGGTAGCACCGTTTGAGGCACTGTACGGTCGAAAGTGTCATTCACCTGTTTGTTGGGCTGAGGTCGGAGAAGCTCAACTCACCGATCTAGATTTAATCCAAGAAACGACCGAGAAAATCATTCAGATCAAGCAAAGGATTCAAGCCGTTCATGACCGACAAAAGAGTTACGCCGACTTAAAGCGTAAGCCGATGGAGTTCCAAGTTGGGGGCATGGTTATGCTCAAGGTTTCACCTTGGAAAGGGGTCGTACGTTTTGGCAAACAGGGGAAGTTAAACCCTCGATATGTTGGACCTTTCAAGGTGTTGGAAAAGATTGGATCCGTTGCATACAAGCTTGAACTCCCTCAAGAATTGATCAAGGTTCACAATACATTTCATGTATCCAACTTGAAGAAATGTTATTCCGACGAACCATTAGTTGTTCCGTTGGAAGGACTACACATTGATGATAAACTCCAATTTGTGGAAGAGCCCGTTAAAATTATGGAACGGGAAATCAAACGATTAAAGCGAAGCCATATACCACTCGTTAAGGTTCGATGGAACTCGAAGAGAGGTCCTGAGTTCACGTGGGAATGTGAAGATTCATTCAAAAAGAAATACCCACATCTCTTCACAAATCGGGCGTCATCATCCACTACAACGTCTTAAGCCTTGAGGACAAGGCTCATCTAACCGGGGGAGACTATAACACCCCGTGTTTTACAGGTCATATTACGACTCCGTACTTTTGTCATTTTTTTTAAATTGTTTTTGCGACAAGGGAAAAACTATATATAATCACACTCATTTTAATTCAAAGTGAGAATTCAATAAAATACTTTACATCAAAAACCTTAGCTCTTATATATATGGGACAAATTAAATACAAACTAAATAAAGACCCATATGATTCCTAAAGTCTAACACATACTCGACTAGGTTTAAGATAAAAATCCCTACAATCTAGCCTACAATAATCGTGTGTCGTAAATATGGATCAATCAGTGTCGTTTTTTTTTCTCCAACGACTTAGTGAAATTGAAACCTCGTTTTAAGCTTGGATTCTGATCTTTGAATGAAGCAAAGATATTTTTGAGAAATCTTATCTATTAAATAAAGAAGCAATTAATTAAAATTGAACAATTAAAGGCAATTTAAACAATTTAAACAAATGCGGGAAACAAAATTTTATTTATAAATTTATATTAATTAATATAATATTTTTTTTTTGTAAAATAATATATAATTAAATATATTTTTTAAAACAGACGGATTAAGCAAATAGACTAGAATTAAACCCTAAGATTGCAAACTAATTTTCTACACCTAAATTAGAGGGATAAGATATAAAATAAAATTTTAAGAAAAATAAAAATAATTTTTTTTTTTTTTAGATATTTTTGAATTTTTTTTTCAAGCCTAAAAAAAATGTTTAATTCTAAATAAAATCCTAAAAATAAATAAAAAAATAAAAAATTGATAATAATTGAAATTATTATTTTTCATAAGTAAAATAAGTAAAAAGAAATTTTAGAAAAAGGAATTACTATTTTTGGCTTTTTAGATTATAGATATGATTTTTCTAAAAATTTAAAACTAATTAAAAAAACTTTTACAAAAGTTTAAAAATATAAAAACTATAATCCTAAAAATTTTATAAAAATTAAACTAAATACAGAAAATATGCAGAAATTTAATAAAAATAAAATCCCTAATTTTCACTTTTTATTTAAACCTTAATTAAACTAATTAAAAGCTAAACCCTAATTACTAATAAAACTAATTAACACTAATTAATTAATTAACTAGGGACTAATGGTGCAAAGACCTAAAGGACTAACGGGGAAACTAACTAACTAACGTAAGGACAAACAGGAAAACAATTGAAATTGAAAAGTTACAAAACCTACCCTGAAAGCTTAACCCGATTACAAACTTAGCCCATTTAAGCCCTTTTTTAAGGTGATTTTTAAAAAGTTGCTTATTTATTTTATAAAACTTAATACAGACTAAAGTTGTAGAATAAGTTGGGGGGGTAACTTTAACAAAAGCACTATGGTCTGAAACCCACTAATAAGCTCTATAAGAGCTTATCAAAAAGCTGTGACAGAAAGTTGGTGTTTGGGCTTATTTTTACTTAAACAGTTATATTAAGCTCAAATTAAGCTCAATTTTAAAAAGGAAAGGTGTTCTAGATAGCCTATAATGTCTACTTTCTAGAAATGAAAAGCTAAAATCCCTAGAAACACTGAATGATGTTGAAAATCTAGATTTGTTTTAGGAATATATATTGTTATAATTATTTATTTTTAATATTTTTGATTGATTATTTGATTGAAAGTCTAAAACTATACCTATGTTTTTGGCTTTGGAATTTTTGTTGTTAAACTTTAAGGCTAAATTTGTAATTAAGCAAATTAGTATTTATAATTGAAAAAAAGAAATGAAAACTAAGACTTAATCTAGTCTAAACTATAACTAAACTATAAGCTACGTGAGTTTTAGATCCTAAAACCTAGAAATACTTACCTAAAAATGAACCAAAAGTTCAGCAGTAGTAATTGTGGTTACTACTGCTAATGTGGTATGCAATTTGCTCAAATGGAACTTGCATGTAACCAAGATGGTTAACCCTGCACTAAACACACTCAATAAGAGTGTTAAAACACAAAGCAATCAAAAATCCAAGCCTTGAGAGGCTTGGATTAAAATTTAACAAGCAAAAGAAAGCAAATAGGCTCCCCTAGTGCACAGACTTGCTTAATAAGCTCTAAAATGATATCAAGCCTAAACTAAACCTCAAAACTTGTTCAAATCCTTATCAAATATGATATTAAAGCTTACTTAAACAAATTGCACAAATTCCTTTTTAAAGGTCAAACAGGCTTAAACCAAACACCCCTTAAGTCTTTGATAGAATTCTTAAAACTTGAGCAATTCAAATCCAGCTAATAAAATCTTGATACCATATATCAAGAAGCTTATAATCATCTTATTGAGCTTATTTAAATATTCAAATAAGCCAGAATCACAAAACTAAGGACAATGTATTGAAATTAAGCTAATGACAGATTACAAAGAGCAAATTCAAAGAAATTAAGATCTAATGCATAGACTTTAAAAACAGATTAGAAATGCAAGCAATAAGCACAATCAAACATGGATAAGCTCAAATAAGCATTAAACTAGCAAGTAGAACAATTAATGAGCAGGTAGACAACTATTAAGCTAGAAAATGAAGAGTAACTAGGAATTTAAAAAGGAAACTTACACTAGCTTCAGCTAAACAGAAGCTTAAATTCAATTTAACAGCTGCAAGCTCTAGCTTATCAAATAGATAAGCTAGTATAAGTCCATGGGAGTCCTTCCACAATTGACTCCCCTTCCATAAGTCTTGAAATCCAAAAGTCAAGGTAAAGTAAATTTAAAACTGATTTTAGATATTTAGGTATGATTAGGACTGAATTAAGACTTAAATCCAAGCTTATAGACTTGGATAAGCTAATATGAGCTTACTGATTTTAGCTTAACAATTGAGTAAAACAAATGAGAGCAAAATAGAAAGCTTATGACAATTGTAAAAGCTGAATTTCATTAACTAAAAAGCTGATTACATTACTTTAAAAAGGAAATTACAAATCATTTGATTAAACTTACATTAAGCTAAAACTTAAACTAAGCTAAAAGCTACTAAGTGAAAAAAAAGAAGGATCCCCCTAAATGTGTATGTGAGGGTCTATTTATAGCATTCCAAGGAACCTTCTAGGTCCAAAATCAGTTAGAAGCTGCTGCCAATCTCTGCCATTCATTCAATCAATCATTGGGGAATTGATGTCAACCGTTGGATCAAGTCTTGGGATCACACGGATTGCCAGCGTGGCAATCCGTGTGATTGCTCTTGTGCTTGTTTACTGAGTGATTGTAGTGCAAAAATAGAGAGCTTATGAATTAAAAGAGACTAAAAAGATTAAAAGCAAATATTATCTTTGATTAACTAAAAAAAACTCTAATTACATTATATAAAAGACACTTACAATTAGCATAAATAATCCCACTTTAAGTGTGCTTTCACATTGATGACGTGTGGGACTTGATGTGTGTGTGTGCTAAAGCTAATACATGATATGACTGAAATGACCTCTCTTTATACTTGCTACGAGCTCTTGAATTGATAATGGGACCTTCAATTTGCGTTTGCCCTATGTTTTACCCTGGAATAGTTGAAATGATCGTGACGATGAATAGTAAATTGTGCTTGGCGCCCTTTTTATAACTGAATTGGGTAAATTCAGTTTTATCATTTCGGCCTAATTGTTCACTTTATCTCTCTTCTTTTCTTTTCTCTCCTTTCTAGTTATAATTAGGTTTTGGAAATATGCAAGACTAGTCCTTGTGGTTTATAAAAAGGAAAATGGACTAGGTTTTGGGCTTATGGTTATGGGCTTGGATGGGTATAGAATTTTAGGGTTTTTCTGGCCCATTAAGGGTTCTAGGGCCCAATAAGAGTGGAGGTTATTTTTGACTTGGTTTTTAAATTGAAGGGAGAAATGAATGTTTTTGGGTTTTGTCTTTTTATGGTTGATTGTTGTTGACCACTGTTTGACCAATTTGACTAGATTTGACTGAGGCTTGGCATTTCTGGCTTCGGCTTTGATTCTTTGGCTTCTTTTTGTACTCTTCTGATTCTCGTGTCCGTGCTTGCTCGTGGGTTGCGGGGGGTGGGTTTGGTTTTTATTTTATTTTTTTTTTTTTTTTTTTTTTTTATTTTTTTTTTCCATTTGAATTTTTTCTTTTTTTTTCTCTTGTCTTTTATTTATTTTTTTTTTCTTTTTTTTTTTTTTATTTTTTTTTCTTTCTTTTTTTTTTTTTTTTTGTTTTTTTTTTTTTTTTTTTTTTTTTTTTTTTTTTTTTTTTAATATTTTCTTGTGATTGTTTTGATTTTTTCCATACATGATAAAAAAAAACATAATACTAGCCCATATTATTGCATTTTTGGTCCGTTTATGGGTTTTTATGGGTTCTATTTTTGTATTAATACGGGATATGTGTATTTTTATACTTATCATAATTCTACCACCATAACACTATACCTGATTGCGGTGTCTCAAGCACTTATCACATGATTATAACCAAATACCTCGAAATCTTCCCCAAACTAAACCTTTGAAAAGTAGCAAATATTTTTTGTTGAAGAGACGTTAAGAGTCAATAGTTTAAAACACCACGATTTCCATTTTCAAAGATTTTTTTCTTTTCTACTTTATAGATTTTTCTTTGATAATTACTTCCTTAACTACAACTTATTTGGTCTGTGGACATAACATGTAATGTTTCTTACACTCATGGGTAACTTTAAGGAATCATAGAATATAAATGAACAATTATGTGTCTATAAGATAACTTCATATCCCCAATTTTTCATTTTACCCATGCTAAGCTTAATAATAAGATCACTCCAATGCTAATTAGAAATAAGATGCTCAAGAACTACTTATATTACAACTAACCTTGTGTGGTCCTATTCCCGACATATTTAATCATATATTTATGTGTGTGTGTTCTAAATTAATTTAATCCATTAAATCACATATTTAGATAGTTGAAATCAGACAAGCTTTTAAACATGGGCCTTTCTGGGTTAATATGTGTAATCACTTACGCAATGATCACATCCATAAGCAACAAAAACTCCTTAGTTATAGACTCGTTGGTTCACTCTGTCCTATGAATGACTTTCTTCTCTAGCAATCCCCACCGTCAATCGGGTACAAGTGCTAAGGCTTTTGACACCTCATTCGGAGAAATACTAATCGAAACGCCATGTGAACTTTCGTTGAAAAAGACTTGTAGGAATTTGCGCCAAATACCTTAGTTCAAAAGAATACCTTGGTTTTAGAAAATGAAACTTTTACTATTTATTTTTTACTTGCAACATTATTATTTCTATTTACATTATTAGGTAGGAATTGGTATCACTTTGCTCTTCGCGACTTCCATCAGCCACGCCTCCGACAAGAGCTTGCTGTACTTTTGTATGATACCAACCTAAATATAATCCTCCGCCATTTCTTTCGATGTACATCGGGACTTGCGAAACCTCGTCAAATGCCCATGTACTTTATTGCGATGGAGTTTGTATATTAGATTATTAACACTTAGGATTTATAACTTGATCTTTTTATTCATCCAACTACATTTTTAATAGATTTTTATTTTATTTTTTATTATTTATTGTAATTTTGTTTACATAATAAATGATTAAAATTAATTTTTGCAAATAGAATAATTTCGTTTAATAAAACCAAAGTATAAAATTGAACTAAAGTTCTCCTTTTTACAAATTGATTAGCTTATTATCATTGTTTAAAGCTTTTTCTATGATTTTGTTATTAGACACTTTGAAGAGTAAAACTCTATTTTGTAAAATAATTAAAGAGAACAACTATACTTAATTAATTTTAAGAACTCCGGGGAAGACAAAACACAGATTATTCTTATAAGCCTGTAAGTTTTCCAAATAAACTTTGTTTAGCATCCTAATTCTGTTAATCAAACTTATCATCTCTTATTCTTTGCAAAAGAAATTCGCAAATACTTAGCCTATATAAAATCTAACTCGGCATATTTAAAAATCTATTTGAGCATTCGCGCATGTTTTCATTTCATAATGCATTTCAAGTCTGCATGTTTAAAGTCTACAATGAGGACTATCACTAACTATCTCATTATATTGTTTAGGGAGAAAGCTTTTAGAACTCTACACCCGTCGATTTTGGTGTAAAAATTACTGTCTTATTCTTACAACAGAAAACTTTCATTTCAGTGTCTTAAACAACTTATTTTTTCTTTATTATTATATTTTTATTATTTTTTTTAATAATATTTATGACTGATAAAAAAATTTTTATTTTTTGCTTTTTTTGTGGGATAAATGGCGTACGTGAGAACAAACACAATAGAAGTAAATCAAATCGATAGATTCCCTATCCCCCAAAATAAAACACGAAAATTTAGTCTCAATGCGCTTAATGTCGGGTATCTCGTTAAATCTAAGCCGTTTATGACGGTATGCAAAGATTAAACGTAAATCGATCCAGATAAGGAAGAAAGGATATCGGCTCTCCATATCTAATTTTACACAATGGATATGTAGGAAGCTCGAGTTTGAACGGCGAAATAAATCAACCCAGACACGAGAAAGTCTTCAGAAATTGTTGGGCTAATCCTATAAAAATCACAACAGCAACAAGAAACAATCATCGAGAAATCAGAAAGAGTAACAAGCCTATCTCAAAACAAACACAATTAGATAGAAGAAATTAGAGAGGAAATAGAAAGGATAAAGAATGGCGTGTGAACTCCCACGAAGCGCTTGTTTTTGGTCACCGAGTCGACCCGTAAAGCGTCGACTTGTTCCTGAATTTAGTGGGTCTTAGGGAAAGTTTAGAGATACGGGAAACCAATGGTGGTGTATCCCCTCCATTAGTAATGCTTTTAAGTCAGGTGGCAGTTGGACGTTAAAATTAGAACCCTCGGTATGAGACTACTCTTTGGGCAGGTGCATAAGGATAGACTTCGTTAAACTGTGAAAGGTTCCGGACCATCGGGATTTGAGCTTTTTCGGAGAAAAATCACTTTAAGTCGGATGTGAGTTGAATAGCAAGACTTGATCACCAACATTGAAGATTTGATTCTTTATATTGGTATTGTGAAGTTCTTTGTCTTTCTTATAGATTAGCGTATTCTAATAAAGCTTGATCACGGACAGCTCGTAAGTTCATTGAAGTTGAAGCTTTCGATGATCTCCAGCGGTTTTTAAATCGAAGTTGCTTGCTTAATGAGCCAATATGCCTTGTGTTCTAATTTGAAGGAAATAACATGCGTTTTCCATAGACTATCTTGTACGTATAGTTTTCGTGCATCCAATTGGAGAGTCTTGTAGCGGTTCCTAAAAGCTCGCATAATGACTCATCTAACTTGTCTGACCTATGAGGAACGAGGTTTCTCATTCCGTTCCTCTCCAAAATTCTTTGAGAACTCGATTTGTGACGTCAACTTGACCACTGTTTGAGGGTGGTAAGGAGTCGTAAAGAAGATGGGTGGACTCCATATTTTGACATGACTCTTGCAAACTTATCATTACAAAAATGGGTCCTCGATCGCTTATAATGCTCTAGGAGTACCGGTAATCGGAGAGAAAAGGGTTTTAAGTACTTAACAAACTACTCGAGCATCGTTGGTGGGGAGCGCTTGGCTTCACCCATTTGGAAAGATAATCGATCGGCGACTAGAATAAATTTTGTTTCTCTCTAGACGACGGAAAGGTCCATAAGATCAATTACCCCGAACATCAAAAATTTCCACTAAATTGGATTGCATTTTGTGGCATTTTCATCACGTTGCGAGATCTTTAGCTTGACTTTGAATGCATCACAAGATTTGATTAATTCGATAAGCATCCTTTTAAATTGTAGGCCCAAAGAAAACCGGCGTCAAAATAACTTTTCCGATGATGTGATGTTGGCACTGTCGATGGCCCCCGGTGGGTCCTTCATGCAAGCCTTGAGAATTTCAGAGCTTTTCGGCCAATACAACATCTATCGGATCGTTTTGTCTGCCATGTTCGAAAGAGTAGGGATTTCCCAAACGTATATTCTTTATTCCTTGAAAAATTTCCTCTTTTGTTGGGTTGACATTCCTTTGATAAGAAAATTCCCTGCGTGGTAATTTGCTATATCAGCAAGCCACGGGGTATTATGGTTATCATGAGAAGTCTCCGTATTCAATGTTTCAAGAGGAAAGGTTTCATTAATCTCCTTAGGATCACAAACATTCTCATATGGGTTTTCTATACGAGAGAGGTGCTCGGACTGCATAGTTTTCAGCTCCTTGTTCAATTACTGAAAAATCGAATTCTTGAGAGTAAGACCCATCTAAGCAATATTGTTTGACGTCTTTTCTTGTTGAAGATGTATTTTCAATGCGGACGTGGTAGTGTTGTTGTAAACAACACTCTTGTTCATGATTTAGATATCGATCGAAAAACTTCTCAAATGGGGTAATACTACCGCAAGCTTCTCTTTTTCGGTTGTTGTGTAGTTTGTATTTGGCTTCTGTCATTGTACAGTACCTTGCAATAATGATTTGGTCGATAATGTTCTCAATTCTTTGTCCTAAGTAAACCGCACCTATTGATATTCATCTTGCATCGCACTTGATTTCTAAAGGTTTGGTCTATTTCGGAGCAGCAATGAGAATTGGAGTTACGGTTAACTTCTTTTTAATGTTGGAAAGGCTAGAATTCAATCTTCTGAGAAATGAAAGGAGTGTTCTTCTTAAGAGATGGGTCATGGGTCGGGGAGATTTGGAAAGTCTTTGATTAATCTTTGAATTGAATCAGCATGCCCGAGAAAATTCTGCTCTCCTTTGACAGGTGGTTGGGTGAGAAATGCTTAGATATTACATCAATTTGCCTTTTCGACTTCAATTCCTTTTCTAGAGTTTTATGTCCTATAAAAAAATGCCTTATTTAACCATGAAATGCTTTTTCCCATCTAGTGATAATTGGTGTCTTCACACCTTTTGAGATTTTGTCTAAATTGGCAAGACACAAGAAAAGAAATCTCGAAAACTGACAAATCGTCCATTAAAAAACTTCACCATCGTTCTTTCTTATCATGTCGTCGAAAAGTGGCAATCTTACAACGTTTGAAAAGTTCTGGGGTGCATTGCACAAACAAAATGCATACGACACGGTACGCGAAGTTCGTCATGGACACGTGATTAGTAGTTTTTCTTGATCTTTAGGGGCAATTGGGATTTGAAAATACCCCTGAAAAACCATTAAGAAACAATAAAATTCATTTCCGGCTATGCGTTCTTAGCATTTGGTCTATGGAATGGTATAACGGAAAATGGTCTTTACAAGTAGCTTCTTTTAACTTTTCGATATGTCGATGCTAAATCTAATCAAGGGACTTATTTTTAGGCCAAACTTATTTTCTTACATTCTGACACGGTCATACCCTTTTTTAGGAACACAAATTGGACCGGATAAAACCCATTGACTATCCGAGATCGGATTAATCAATCCCGGTTCAAGAAGTTTTTCTACTTCTTCTTGATGACGTGTGCGATTTTAGGGGTATCACCTTCCTTTGATGTTCGGACTAAGGTTCGTTAATCATCTTCTAAAGATTCTGTCTGTGTGAGCAAAATCTGGCCATTATGACCTCTGATTTCAGATTTTCCATGCAAACTGCATTGTTGCTCACGGTTTTTTTAAAAAACGTTTAACAGTGAGGTCTTTCATCTTGCTCAAACTTTTGAAATTATGACTGAAGCTTGTTATTTTCCTCTAAAAAGCCAATTCTTGATGTTGCCCGCATGGCAAACTCCTCTTTTAAGTTCGACTTTCGGGAAGTTCGTTCTTTTGGTTCATTCAACGAAGTGAATATTCGAGTGAAGACTTCTTTGGTTATCAACTCGTTAGATCTTTTGAATTCCGGGGTGATGTTAATCCTTGGTTTGGTGGAGGTATGGATCACTATTGAGAAGTGCATCGAGAATGAGAATTTACACCCTAGGATATTGTTACGTGCATTGAAAAACTGCAAAATGGGTCATCATCCGATTACTATAAAAGCATCGGTCTCACTTCAGCAGAGTAGAAATCGCTTCATCAAAAGGTGTAAGGTGTTCGCGAGATGATAGTGGAAACCAATCGGATCGTCTTTTCTGTAGTAAGGAGTAAGGATTGGTTGTTTGTAAGCAATGGAATGGAATATTAAGTACTTCCTTGCGATAAATTTACAGTGACCATCGATTAGACAACTTTCTTCAACGACTCGACGATTGTTAATGAAATGGAAGGTGCATCACCAATTTAAGGGTTAATAGATTATCATCATTCCTTAAGAGTAATCTTCTTTCGTAAACACTCGATTAAAGAATGAGCCGTCCTAAGTAGAGGGTCGGCCCGAACGTATCAAATGGTTCTCGGAGGATCTGGCTATAAAATCAAGCCATACAAAGTCAAGCAGGAAAATCAATTTTTCCTACTTTGACAAAAACATTTTTGGCGACACCGGTTGGTTTGGAAATTGTATGATCGGCTAACTCTAAAACCATTTTTGTTTCGGTAAGACCTGAAATCAAAGCTTCTTTCCAAATGTAAGAGGCATGAGTTTAATGCATAAGCCCACAATCGGCAAGGGCTAGATAATTATCAAATTCTAAAAAATCACAAGGAATTAGAAAGTAACTATCGCAATGGCCCGTCACTAGCCTTTTACGGAAGCTTTTAAGGACGCTCGCACTACAATTTTCATTCAAACGGCGCTTTTGGTTAATTCTGTATCAATTGTCTTAGTTTTTTAACATCTTTTTAAACATCGACGCAAAAATTTGGCATATGGATGGAGAGCATCCGCAAAAACATAGCATCAAAATGAGGTTTTGAAAGATTTCATAAACTTTGAAGAAAAGGAATGTCATCTTTTTCACGTATCTTTTGTTTGTTTGAGTCGTGGGGTATGAAAATGAGGTTTGGCCTTTATTAGCAACGGATCAGAAGGCTCTTCGATTGGTTCTTTGTCCCTTGGTTTGTTCATTGGACCAATGGAGGAGGTTGGATGTCCGCTCACGTAGTGCTCGGTAGCTCCGTTTCCTTTGTCGCCTCACTTTCCTTTTCCCCAACCGCGCGGTGGAATCGGGAGGTCGATCATATGAAAACACCACTCGAGTCAATTATTGCATTGGATTCGTTTCCTGGATTTGGGAATGGTATTGTTGGTAAACGACGTGAACTTGATGGTTGGTTGTTGTGGATTTCTTTGCATGATAATCTGAGCATCATCTTTACTGAAAATATCTTGCTTCTTTAGGAATCATTGTAAATTCTTGTAAATCTAATTTTGGTGTTCTTTTGAAAATTAATCCAACTTCATTTGTAAGTTATTCATTTTGCATAATTAGCCTTAGCATATACTTTCATAATCCGTTTTAGACCACTCCTTGGAACTTTGCTGAACGGGAGGTAAAAGCTTGATTAACCAATGGTTCGATTTGGTTGGTTGGTATGGTGGGCCTTGATAAACGGCTCTTGATTGTTTTGACCGGTTTTGTTTTTAATTTTTTTAAAGTTGGTTCCACGGTTTTGTTATCGAATTGAAATTTGTTTCCTTGATATCGATTTTGGTTGTTTTGAAATTTGGTTGTATTGAAACCCGCGTGGGTCTCATTTGAATTTGCTAAATTGGAAGGTTGGTTTCTTAAAAGAAATTGCAAACGGCTGCGGTTTGTGAAATTGTTAGATGGTTTGTCATGAACAAACGGGAAAAATCTTTCTCCACCTCGAGTTAATGGACAATGGTCTAAAATTGTGATTCGAATTCCACAGTCAACACATACTTCCTCATCGCTTTGAAGGGTGCGGGAGTTTGTATCAAACTAAAGCTTTCATTCATTCATCATTTGTTTCATCTTAATAGTCATCTTTTTCCTCGAGAGAAGCGGTATTTGTTGAATATCAAAAGAATTATTAGAAGGGTGAAGAATTAGATAAGAGGTGCACGTACTCACTCTTGATCTTTTAGCTATGACTTATATGAGTACGAACTTTTTGTGACGTGCTTACAATAATCGCTACTCCTTCTTGAGGCATCTTGTCTAAGGAATATTGCACCGGGCGGGTGGAATCTAAGGCATCTTGATCGTTAGGAACTCAAAGAATTGTAAAACGATATCAGAGTTGGTGTAGTTGCGAATAAGCACATGGTAGACATTGCGAAGGAAGTCCTTTAAAATGTTCCCATGATTCATGAAGTTTCGTTTGGTTTTTGGAAAAGTAATGATCTATTCTCGATAGTAAGTGGTTTTTGAAGGTGGTAATGAATTGATTTATGAATTTTGCAAAAGGTCGTTTCCCATGTGAGAATTAATCTAGGAGGTTCCTTGTCTAACCAATCTCGGGCTTCAGCGTTCAATTGAGAAAAAGGAAAAAAAGCAAAAGGCATAATGATGTGTTCGGAACTTTGGGATGTCTAAAAGTTGGATGTGATTTGTTGAAAAAACTGAAGGTGATTAGTGAGGGTCTTTGTCTCTACCCGTAAACTTATTACTTTGCACAATAGATGATTAAAGGTTGTTTAAGACTCGAAATTGTTTGCTAATCGGTGGAACAAAAAATTGCATCTTCATACCCCTCGCATGGTTGTGCTTGTATCATTTGGGCCATCGTCTCGATTATCGGCCGTTGCACAAGTTTTGATCGACAATTGCGTTCTTCTAAATCATAATTTTCAACAACAACCGGAGAAGTTTGTTTCGTTGACGGACGTCTGTTGAGATGGCGAAACGAAGTGCGAGATTAAAAATGAAAATGAAAAAATAAAAATCAAAAAGCAAATCTTTACACTTTTTTTTTTACTTTTTTTTTAGTTAAGAACAAATGTAATTTTAACGGTTACACGGAAGAGACTTAAACCAAATAATCAGACTACTTCACGGTAGCTTCAAAAAATTGCTTTTCAAGGTGAAGCCTATTTCGTTAGAGACACAATTGGAAAAGTGTAAATCTTTAGTTCACGATTGGAACCCACAAGTTCACGGAATTTGATATATGATAATACCTCCGTTGGAGAGTATTATTTTTTGGTATTCTTTTACCAATTGGTGACTTTTATTTCTTAATAATCTTAATTAAATAAGGAATTTTTTTTGATATTTTTGTTTTTCTATTTTTTTTTTATCTTTTATTATTACTAAAAAGAAAATGTCTCAATATTTTTTACTTTTTATATTTTATGATTTTTTGAATTTTTGAATTATAAAACTAGAATGAAACTTTCAAGGTGAAAGGATCTTCAAACAAACTAAACTAAAAAAGAAGAAATCTTAAAACCCCCCCCCCCCCCCCCCCCCCCCCCCCCCCCCCCCCCCCCCCCCCCCACCCCCCCCCCCCCCCCACTTAGTCCCTGGCAGCGGCGCCAAAACTTGGTATGAGTTTTTATATACCCAAATATATAATATAAAATAAAATTAACTTCAAAGTAGCATTAAGAAATTTCCTAAGGAAAATTCACTCTCAAAAATATATATAATATAATATATAATACGTATATTTAACCAGGTAAATATGATCACCCGGGTCGTTTCCCCAACGACTAGTGAAATTGAAACCTCGTTTAAGCTTGGATTCTGATTTGAGTGAAGCAAAGATATTTTTTGATTTTTCTATATCTACTAAATAAAATGTAAAAATTAAAATTGAACAATTAAACCCTAAGATTGCAAACTAATTTTTTACCCCTGAATTAGGATAAAAGAAAATTTTAAGAAAAATAAAAATAGTTTTTTAAAGATTATTTTTGAATTTTTATCAATTATATACTATTGAATCTTTTTAAATCCTAAAATAAAAGAAGTTAGAAAATAATTGAAATTATATGTTTCCTAAGAAAAATAAGTAAAAAGAAAATTTTAGAAAAGGAATTACTATTAGCCTTTGGCTTTTTCTGATTAAAAGATATGATTTTTCTAATAATTAAAACTAATTAAAAACTCTTTAAAAAGTAATAAAAATTATTAAAAAATATCAATCCTAAAATTTTTTAAAATTAAAATAAATACAGAAAATATGCAGAAATTTAATAAAAATAAAAGCCCTAATTTTTACTTTTTATTTAAACCTTAATTAAACTAATTAAAAGCTAAACCCTAATTACTAATAAAACTAATTAACACTAATTTAATTAACTAGGGACTAATGGTGCAAAAACCTAAAGGACTAATTGGGAAACTAACTAACTAACGTAAGGACATCAGCAAAAAAACCAAACTGAATGATTAGAAAAGTTACACTACCTCCCTGTGAGCCAACCCGATTACAACTAAGTCCATTAAGCATTTTGAAATTTACAAAAAGCTTTAAAAATTGAAAAACTTAAAGAAGCAAAGTTGTGAGAAAACTGGACTGAGAACATCTTTAACAAATGCACTTTGTTCTAAACCCCTAATAAGCTCTTACAGCTTATTATAGGATGTTTACAGAAACAAGGGCATTATCCTTGGTTTTTGCTAAATAAGCTGCAAAAGCTCAAAATATAGCTTTAAAGTAAATCTACTAAAGCTGTTCTAAACCCCTAAGATGTGCTTTAAACTATTTGAGAAAAGAAACAAATGCTGGAACGCCTTTTAAGCTATTGAAAAATGATGATGAAATATGGCTAATCTCAGGAATTAAGCTTAATGCACAACAATCAAATTAAGCTAAAAAGCTCAAAAAGCAAATCTAGACTATGAGCTTCTGAAAACTTATTAAGCTACTTATAAACTAACTATTTAAGCAATAAAAACTACTACCTTAAGCTAGAATTCAGATTTTAGAAACTAAATATTTAACCTACTGTTTTTGTATTTTTGGCTGTTTAAGCTGAATTTTGACAGCAAAATAAGCTAGGACAATAAGCTAGAAAATAAAATGTAAGTCTTAATCTATATTAAGCTATAACTAAACTATTAAAATTACTAAAGAATTCTAGCCAAATAAATCCTAACATTGCTGGCTTAATTTTGGGCTTAAGTATCGCAGTACTAACTAATGTTAGTACTGTGTCTGCAATTGGCAATACATCAAAGGACAATATGCAGGCTACTAGAGGTTTTCCCACTTATCCTAACCACACTCACTAAAAAGTCGTGCTAAGCTAAGATACAAGCTATATCTAAGTCTTGGGAGTGCTTAGATCTAATTTTTTAAGCTAAAAAATAAGGGTAAAAAGTGCACTGAGTGCTGGATGAGTAAAATAAGCCACATAAACTTTTTAAATTTTTAAAACTAAACTTTGAAATCTCACTTCCTAATGATTATATATGAAATAGAAACTGACTCAAGTGGTTTGCACAAAAAACTTTGACTTTTGATAGTCAAAATGGCTTATGCCAAACACCCCTTTTAGGTTTGGCATCGGATTTAGATAACTCTTAAAAGCTTGATTACTTATTAAAACTTCAAACTCCTAGATATTACTAGCTTATATCAAACTTACTTGCATGAAATCTAACCAATGATTAACTGAAATCATAAGATCTATTCTTATTCTATCTTATATTTGGTTTTTTTTTTAAGGGTTTATGAAAATATTACTTATTAAAAACTTTATGGATCTAACTATATGATCAAAAACAAATAAGCTAACTGATTAATAAGCTAGATGAGACACAATATGAGCATAATAAGCAGATTGATAAGAAATAAGCATAGAAAGCAAATAGAAAATAATTTTAAGCTAGATAAAGGATTAAATGTGAAACTTACAAGACCACCTCTAGCTAAAATCAAGATGGTACCAATAGGGCTGCTACAGCTCCTAGCTATTATAGCTAGAGGTATAAGTCCATGGGATCTCTTCCAAATTAAGAGATTCCCTTCAAAAAGCTTATTATATGTCCACAAGTAAAAGTAATTTGTACTTAGCTGATTTTTAAGAGTAAATGTAAGATTAAGTTCGGTTTAAGCTCTATTTTGAGCTTATAGACTCATGAGAGCTTGTATTTGAAGCTTAAAAAGGTCTCTATTGGAGCTTTAGCTTAATATCAAATAAGACAAATAAGAGCTTATGAATTAAAGAGATTTTGAGAGATTAAAAACAACTGAATTTCATTAATAAAAAGTTTGATTACAATACTTAAAAGGAAAGTTACAAGATTTAAAACAAAATTAAGCTAGACATTGAAAATTAAGCCTCTAAGTGAAAAATGCTAGAAAAGAAAAAAGACGACCCTATGTGTGTGTGATGGAGTGGCCTTTTATAGCCCGTAGATGAAGCTTCTAGTCTCTCCTACCTTGCTCTCCAATCCTTCAATCTCATCCCTTGAATCTCTTAATCATTGGATCATGATTCATAGCCGTTGGATCTTTTGTGGACACTTGAGGATTGCCAAGCTGTCATTCTTTGATTATGACAGCTTGTGCTTCTTTTGTGAGTAGATTAGCACAAAAACCCATCACTATGTGTGCTTTCTCCATAGCTGACGTGTGACTTGAGTGTGAGTGGGCTAAAGTAATCCATTGATATGACTGAAATGACCCTCTTATCTTGCTAACGAGCTCTTGAATTGACTAATGGACCCTTCAATTTGCGTTTGCCCTATGTTTTACCCTGGATAGTGAAATGAACGTGACGATGAATAGTAAATTGTGCTTGGCGCCCTTTTTATAACTGAATTGGGTAAATTCAGTTTTAACTTTGGCCAATTGTCACTTCTAGCCCCTCTTAATTCTTTGTCCATTTTTAGTGTAAAAGGGTTTTCGGAAATGGCAAGATTAGTCCTTGTGGTTTATAAAAAGGAAAATGGACTAGGTTTTGGGCTTATGGTTTGGGCTTGGATCCGGGTATAGAATTTTAGGGTTTTTCTGGCCCATTATGGGTTCTAGGTCCCAATAAGAGGTGAAGGGGTTTATTTTTTGACTTTGGTTAAACTTGAAGGGAGAAAATGGAATGTTTTTGGGTTTTGTCTTTTATTGGTTGACTTTTGTTGACCAATGTTTGACCATTTTGACTGGATTTGACTGAGGCTTGACTTTTCTGGCTTCGGCTTTGAATCTTTGGCTTCTTTTTGTACTCTTCTGATTCTCGTGTCCGTGCTGCTCGTTGGGGGGGTGGGGTTGGTTTTTTTTTATTTTTTTTTTTTTTTTTTTTTTTTTTTAGTTTGATTTGACTATTTTCTTGTGATTTATTGATTATTCCATACATGCATAAAAAAAACACAAATACAAGCATATTTTTGCCATTTTTGGTCTGTTTTGGGTTTAATTGGGTTATTTTAGGTATTAACGGATATGTGTATTTTATACTTATCAAAATTCCCCAAACTAAACGATTGCGTGTCCTCACGCAATATCACATGCCTTATAACCAAATACCTCGAAACTTCCCCAAACTAAACCTTTGACAATGTAGCAATATTTTATGTTGTGAGAGTTAGAGATCAATAGTTATAAACCCTCCCCCCCCCCCCCCCGATTTCCATTTTCAAAGATTTTTTTCTTCTGCCTCTTTTATGATTTTCTTGATAATAATTCCTAAACTACAACTTATTTGTGTGGACATAATGTAATGTTTTCATTACCTCATTGGTAACTTTAAGGATCATAGAATAAAAAGCACAATTAAGTGTCTAAAAGATAACTTTATCATCCCCGATTTTTCACTTTTCCCATGCTAAGCTTAAAAATAAGATCACTGTTGATTACGAGCTAAGATGCTAAGACTACTTATAATTACAACTTGTGAGTTCCTCTTCCCGACATAAATCATATATTTAGGTGTGTGTGTTCAAATTAATTTAAACCATTAAATCCACATTTTTAGATAGTTGAATCCGACCAAGCTTTTCAACATGGAGCCTTTTGGGTTTGAACTATGTATTCACTCCACTAGCAAGATCCATCTCAAAGCAAAACAAAAACCTCCTTAGTTAAACTATCGTTGGTTCACTTGTCTATGAATGACTATTCTTCTATAGCAATCCACCGTCATTCGGGTAAGTGCTAAGGCTTTTGACACCTCTTTCGAGAATACTAATCGAAACGCAAATGAACTATTGATGAATAAGCTTGGAGATTTTGCAACAAACCTTGTCAAAGTGAATATGGTTTAGAAAAGGAAAACTTTTACTATTTTATTTTCTAACTTTGTACCATTTATTATTATCTATTTAACATTATTAGGCTAGGTTTGGTATTCACTTCTTGTTCGACGACACATCAGCACGAACTCCGACAAGAGCTCGTTTTGTACTTATTATGATACCGACCCTAAATATACTCTTCCTCGCATTATTCTTTGATGTCACATCGGGGCAGCGAACCGAACAATATGCCCATGTTTCTTTATTGCCGAAGGAGTTTGTATATTAATTATTAACACTAAGGATTTATAACTTGCATCCTTTTTATTCACCAACTACATTTTTATAGATTTTTATTTTATTTTTATTTTATTTTATTTTTATTTTTATTTTTTTTACATTATTATTTAACACATTATTTTTGAAAATAGAAAAATTTCGTTTAAGAAAACCAAAGTATAAATTGAACTAAAAGTTCTTATTTTAATTTGATTAGCTAAACACCCAAATCACCATTATCATTGTTTAAGCTTTTTCTTTCTGAATATGTTTATTGATTAGACTTTTTAGTGTTAAAACTCTAATTTGTAAAAATTAAAGAGAACACGCATAATTAATCATTTTAAGAACTCCGGGGAAGAAAAACCACAAGTTATTCTTATAAGCTTTTAAGTTTTCCAAATAAACTTTGTTTAGCATCCTAATTTCGTTGTATTCAACTCTTATCATCTCTTTATTCTTTGCCAAAAGAAGAAATTCGCATCTACTTAGCCTATATAAATCTAACTCGGCATATTTAAAATCTACTTTGAGATTAGCACAAGTTTCCATTTAGTAATGATTTCAGTCTAGGCATGTTTTAAGTCTACAAACTATCACAATACATCATCATTAATTGTTAAGGGTGCAAGCTTAGAACTCTACAGTACGATGGGGTAAATATATTACATCTTTTTTTCTTACAACAGAAAGAAAACCTACATTCGTGTCTTAACAATTTTTTTTGTTTTTTATATTTATGACTAAAAATTTAAATTTTTTGCTATTTTTGTAGGAAAACGGGTACGTGAGAACAAAACAATAAGGTATAGTAACATCATACATCGATAGATTCACCTTCCCAAACTAAAACCGAAACATGGTCCTCAATGTTTAAAGTAGGGTATCTTCGTTAAATCTAAGCCGTTTATGAGGTATGCAAAGATAAACGTTAATCGATAAGATGAAAGGATATCGGATCTCCCCAAACTAATTTTCACACAAAGGATGAGAAGCTCGAAGTTGAACGGGAAAAATCAACGGTCACGAGAGTCTTCAGAATGGTTGGGCTTAATCCTATTAATAATCACAACAAGACAACAAGCAACAAACATCCGAAGAAACTCAGAAAAGGTTCAACCTCTTCAACACAACACATTAGATAGTAAATTAGAGAGACAATAGAAAGGATAAGCATGGGTGAACTCCCAACGAAGCGGCTTGTTTTTTGAGTACCGGAGTCGCAAGTCGTACTTGATCCCTGAATTTGTTGCCTTAGGGAAAGATTTGAGATCCCGGTGGATAACACAATAGGTGGTGTATCCCCTCCATAGTAATGCTTAAGACGATGGCAGTTGACTTTGAAATTAGAACCATCGGTATGAGTCACTTAGGCAGAGTGCCATAAGGATAGGACTTCGATAACTGGAAAAGGTCGGACCATCGGGATTTGAGCTTGTCGGAGGATAATCTTTAATCGGGGAGTTGAAAAGGGCAAGCTTGATCACCACATTGAAGATTTGTTCTTTATCTTGGAATCGTGAAGTTTCTTTGTCTTCTCCTTATAGATTAGCGAATTCTCATAAGCTTGATCACGAAGCTCGCTAAGTTCATTGAGTTGAAGCTTTCGATGATCTCCCGCGGTCTTTAAATCGAAGTTGGCATGCTTAAGAGCCCAATATTGCCTTGTGTTCTAATTGAAAGGGAAGTACACATGCTTTTCCATAGACTAAACTTTGTACGTAGCTAGTGCATTCCAATTGGTGTTTGTAAGCGGTCCTAAAAGCCCTAATGAATATCTAACTTGTACTGACCAGGTGGAACGGGTTTCTCTACCGTTCCTCTCCCAAAATTCTTTTGAGACCTCGATTTGTGACTTCAACTGACCCATTGTTGAGGGTGGTAAGGAGTCGAAAGACGTGGGTGCCACCATTATTTTGAAATGACTTCTTGCAAACTTAATCCATTACAAAAATGTGTCCCTCGATCGCTTATAATGATCTTGGACGTACCGATCGGGTGAAAAAGGGATTTTAAGAAGATTAAACAACTTCTCGAGCATCGTATGGTGGGGGAGAGCCTTGGCCTTCAACCCATTTGGAAAGATAAGCGTACGGCTACTTAGAATATATTTGTTTCCTCTGACGACGGAAAACGGTCACATATATCATTTCCCCGAACATCAAAATTTTTCAATTGGGATTGCCATTTGTAGCGGCATCTCCATCACGTTGCGAAGATTTTGCTTGCTTTGACATGATCACACAGAATTGATTAATTAGTATGCTTCCTTATATATTGTAGCAAAATGATACCGGCAGGTCAAAAACTTTCCGAGTGTGTTGCTTGGCATGTGATGGCCCCCCCTCGGTGGGTCCTTCATGGCAAGCCTTGAGAATTTCAAGAGCTTCTTGGCCAAATACACATCTATGGATGATTTGATCTGACATGTTCGAAAGAGATAGGGATCATCCCAAAAAGTAATTCTTTTTATCCTTGAAAAAATTTACTCTTTTTGTTGGGTTGACATTCCTTTGGATAAGAGAATTCCCATGCGTGGTTATTTGCTATATCAGCAAGCCAACGTGGTATTATGGTATTTCATGAGAATGTCTCCGTATTCAATGTTTCAAGAGGAAAGGTTTCATTAATCTCCTTAGGATCAAAAACATTCTCATATGGGTTTTCAATACGAGAGAGGTGATCGGCTGCATAGATTTCAGCTCTGGTATCAAGTTACTGAAAATTCGATATTTCTTGGAGAGTAAGACCCATCTAAGCAATCTTGCTTTGGCGTCTTTCTTGTTGAAGAGGTATTTCAATGCGGAGTGGTCCGTGTAAACAACACTCTTGTTCATGATTAGATATGATCGAAACTTCTCAAATGCGTAAACAACTGCTAGCATCTCTTTTTCGGTTGTTGTGTAGTTTGATTATGCTCTCTGGCATTTGTTTACTTGACTTCAAGGAATGGTAGAAAATGCTTCTCATTTCTTGTCCTAGAAACCGCACCTATTGCATAATCACTTGCATAGCAAATGATTTTTCAAATAGTAGGTCCTTATCGGAGCATTGAGGCTTGGAGCTCGGTTAACTTCTTTGTCAACTGTCCTTGAAAGGATAGTATGCAATCTTCTGAGGAAAATGTAAGGGAGTGTTCTTCTCTAAGAGATGGGTCTTGGCGTCGGGAGATTTTGGAAAAAGTCTTGATAAATCTTTGATAGAATCCTGCATTCCCGATGAAATCTCTGATTCCTTTGTACGGTGATTGGGTGAGAAAGCTTTGAAAATTTCATGCTAAACTTTGGCCTTATCGACTTCATTCCTGTTTCTAGAGATCTTATGTCCTAAAAAAATGCTTTCTTTAACATGAAATGGAATCTTTCCAATTTAGTGGATAATTTGTGTCTTCACACCTTTTGAGCCATTTTGTATAAATTGGCAAGACCCAAGGGAAAAAGAATCTTCCGAAACTGAAAAATCGTCCTTAAAAACTTTCCATCGTTTTTCTATCTTGTCGTGATGAAAAATATGGCCATTTACAACGTTGAAAAGTTAATGGGTTGCATTGCACAACAAATGGCATCCGACGGTACGCGAAAGTTCCGTTTTCGCTTCTTGGGTCTCTGTGAAAGTAGTTTTCTCTTGATCTTTGGGTCAATTGGGATTTGAAACATACCCTGGGAAAAACCATATCTGAGAAACAATAAAATCATTTCGGCTAAGCCGTTCTCGCTTTTGGGTCTATGATATGGTAAACGGAAAATGGTCTTTAATAGTGGCTTCGTTTAAACTTTCGATCAGTCAGATGCAATAATCTCCATCCGTGACTAATCTTTTAGGCACCAACTTATTTTCTTCATTTCTTGACATACAGTTCATACCACCTTTTTTTGGATGAACACAATGGCCGGAATAAACCCATGGACTATCCGAAAGATCGGATAATTCAATCCCGCGTCAAGAATTTTTTTACTTCTTTCTTGATGACGTCGTGGATTGTAGGGTAACCTCCTTTTGATGTTAGACTAAAGGTTGTAATCATCTTTCAAAAAGAATCTTGTGAGAGCAAAACTCTGGATATATGACTCTGATATCAGAATGTTTCCAAGCAATTGCTTTTTTTCGGTTTTTAAACGTTACCGTGTGAGGTCTTTTATTTGCTCAAATCTTTTTGAAATTATACTGGAAGCTTGTTATTTTCCTATTAAAAGCATAACTTGAGATAGCCGAGGCAACTCATTAAGTTCACTTTACGGGAAGTTAGTCATTTTGGTTTCTTAAGAAGTAGCATAGTCGAGTGAAAGGACTTCTTTGGTTCAAACAACTGTAAGATCTTTTGAATTCGGCTGTGAGTAATCTCCTTGGTTTGGTGGAGGTAACTGGTTATATTGAGAAGTGAACGGAATGGAGAATTTTCACCTCAGGGTCATAGTACGTAGATTGAAACACAATAAAAAAAACCAATAAAAAGAAAAATATAATAATACAAAACAAATTAACAATAAAAAAAACCTGGCAAAACTGGTTAATATCGATTACTATAAAAAGCATAGGCTTCTTCAAAGAGTAGAAAAATCGCTTTCATAAAAAGGTATGTAAGTGTCGAGATGAAGGTGGAAAACAATCGGATCGTTGTACGGAGAAGATTGGTTGTAAGCATTGAATCGGGAAATTAGTACTTTTGTGATAAATTTCAAAGTGACATGATTAAGAATCAAACTTTCTTCAACGATTCGTGATTGCTTATATGAGATTGGAAGGTGCATCAACAAATTTTAGGGTTAAAGATTATCATCATTACTAGAGTAATCTCTCAGTCGTAAAGCATCGAATTAGCATGAGCGTCCTAAGGAATGGAGTTAGCCGAAGGATCAATGGTACTCGAGGATTTCGGTCTTTAAAATCAAGCACAACAAATTCAGAAGGAAAAATAAATAATTTTCCTACTTTGACAAAAAAACATTTTTGGCGACGACACGGTTGGTTTGGAAATTGTTCGATCGGCTACTCTAAAACATTTTTGTTTTCGGTAAGAACCTGAAAATCCAGCTTTTCAAAATGGAAAGAGGCATGAGTTTATGCTAAGGCCCTAATTCGGCAAGGGTAGCATTATTTTCAATTCTAAAAAATCACAAGGAATTAGAAAATCGGCATGGGTACCTAGTTTTCCGGAAGCTTTTTAAGGATCGACCGCACTACATTTTCTTCAACGGGCGTTTTGGTTAATTCGTCAATTGTCTTAGTTATTTCACATCTTTTTAATATCGACGCAAAATTTGGCTTTTATGGATGAGAGCATCCGCAAAACTAAGCTCAAATGAAGGTTTTGAAAGATTTCCATAAACTTTGAAGAAAGAATGTCATCTTTTTCACGAATCTTTTGTTTGTTGAGTCTTGACGGGTATGGAAAATTAGGTTTGGCTTTATTAGCAACGAAAGAAGGCTCTTCGATTGGTTCTTTGTCCTTGGTTTGTTCTTGGACCAATGGAGGAGGTTGGATGTCTTCGGGCTCGGTAGCTCCGTTTCCTTTTGTCGCCTCACTTTCCTTTTTCCTACCACGGCGGTGGAATCGGAGGTCGATCTTATGAGAAACACCTCTTCGAGTATAATTGCCTTGGCTTCGTTTTTCTTGGATTTGGAGTTGGTATTGTTTTAAGGTAAGTACTTGAACTTGATGGTTCGGTTTGGTGTGATATCTTTGCATGAAAATGAGCATATCTTTGAAAATCTTCTTGCTTTTTAGAGATCATTTAAATTCTTTGAAAATCATTTTGGTTTCTTTGAAAATTATCCAACTTCATTTGTAAGTTATTCATATTTTGCTTATTTTAGCCTTAGATAATTTCAATTTCCGTTTGACACTCCTTGTTTGTTAAATTGAGTGAAACGGGAGGTAAAGCTTGATTAACCAAAGGTTGATTTGTTGGTTGGTATGGTGGGGCTTGATAAACAGATCCTTGATTGTTTTGACGATTTTGATTAAAGTTGGTTCCACGGTTTTGATTCGAATTGAAATTGTTTCCTTGATATCGGTTATGGTTGTTTTGAACATTTGGTTGATTGAAACCCGGTGGTCTCATTTGACTTGCTAAATTGGAAGGTTGGTTTCTTAAAGAAAATTGACCCAACGGCTGCGGTTTGTTGAAATAGTTAGATGTTGTCATCGAAACGGGAAATTCGTTTTCCACCTCGAGTTAATGGGACAATGGTTTAAAATTGTGATTCGAATACACACGTAAACACATACTTCTCACGCTTTGACGGAGTTGCAGGTAGTAGTAACAACTAAAGCTTTCATTTCATTCATCATTTGTTTCATCTTAATAGTCATCTTATCCTCGAGAGAAGCGGCTATTTGTTGAATATCAAAAGAATTATTAGAAGGTGAAGAATTAGAAAGAGGAGCATCCGTACTCACTCTTGAATCATTAGCAGTACTTTTGAGTAACGAACTTTTGATTTGCTTTCAATAATCGCTAATCCTTATTGAGCTTTCTTGTCTATGAATTGCACCCGCGGCGGGATCTAAGGCATCTGATCGTTGGAACTCCAATGAATTGTATAAAGTATTCGAGTATGTGTTAGTTGCGAAAAGCCATGTTAGGACTATTGACGAGGAGTCACTTTAAAATGTACCCTGGCTTCATTTGAAGGTTTCGTTTGGTTTTTGGAAAAAAGTAATGATCTCATTTTCGTTAGTAAATGTTTTTGAATGGTAGGATGAAATTGATTTATGATTTTTGAAACATGGTCGTCCCATGTGTGAATTAATATAGGAGGTTCCTTGTCTATAACCATATCTCGGGATTCAGTCTAGAAGAAAATTGGAAGAAAAAAGCAATAGCTTAATCGAAGTGTTCGGAAATTTGGTTTTGGGTTGTCTAAACGTTGAATGTGACTTTTTGAAAACTGAAGGTGATTTTGAGGGTTCTTGTCTACCCGTAAACATTATACTTAGCACAAGATTGATTAAAAGGTTGGTTTAAGCTCGAAGTGTTTGAATTTATCGTGGGAACAATAATAGGATCTATACCCCTCGATGGGTGATTGTATCTTTGGGCATCGTCTCGATTTTCGGCATTGCACAATGTTGTTGATCGACAATTGGTTCTCTTAAATCATAATTTTCAAACAACAACGGAGAAGTTTGTTGTTGTCGAAGTCTTTGAGATTGCGAACGAGTGCGCATAAAAAGAAAAAAAAAAACTAAAATCAAAAAGCAAAACTTTACCTATTTTTTTTCTTTTTTTTTAGTAAGAACAATGAATTTTTTTTAACGGTTAACACGGAAGAGACTTAAAACCAATAATCAACTACTTCACGGTTGCTCTCCAAAAATTGCTTTCAAGGTGTGCCGATTTCGTAGAGACACAAATGGCAAGTGTTAAATCTTTAGTTCGATTTGGGAACCAACAAGTTCACCGGAATTGATTATGATAATACCTCCGTTGAGAGTATTATATTTTGGTATTTTTTACCAATTGGTGACTTTTATTTCTTAATAATCTTAATTAAAAAGGAATTTTTTTTTATATTTTTGATTTTTCTATTTTTTTTTATCTTTTACTTATACTAAAAAGAAAATGAAAATATTTTTTTACTTTTTATATTTTATGATTTTTTTTTTAATTTTTGAATTTTAAAAAACTAGAATGGGAAACTTTCAAGGGTTGAATGGATCTTCAAACCAAAATTAAACTATAACGAAGAAGAAATCGGTAAAT
Organism: Tanacetum coccineum; assembly: GCA_026074375.1. Classification (NCBI taxonomy): domain Eukaryota; kingdom Viridiplantae; phylum Streptophyta; class Magnoliopsida; order Asterales; family Asteraceae; genus Tanacetum; species Tanacetum coccineum. The sequence continues at coordinate 37,587 of BQNB010002073.1, forward strand.
ATCAATCTAGTCCATCGGCAGCGGCGCAATAATTGGTATTTGAGTTTTATATACCCAATATATATATATAAATAAAATACTTCAAAGAGCAATTAAGAAAATTCTCTAAGGAAAATTCACTCTCAAAAATATATATAATATAATATATAATACGTATATTTTCCGGGTAGTAAAATGATCACCGGGTCGTTTCCCCAACGCTAGTGAAATTGGAAACCTCGTTTTAAGCTTGGATTCTGCATTTGAGTGAAGCAAAAGATATTTTTTGGATTTTTCTATATCTACTAAAATAAATGTAAAACATTAAAATGACATTAAAACTTTGATTCGCAAACTTATATTTTTACCCATGAATTAGGATAAAAGAAAAATTTTAAGAAAAATTACAAAAATAGTTTTTTAGATTAATTTTGAATTTTTATCATTATAGAAAAACTATTGAATTCTAAATTAAATCCTAAAAATAAATAGAAGTAGAAAATAATTGAATATTATATTTTTCATAAGTAAAATAAGTAAAAGAAAATTTTAGAAAATGGAATTCTTTTTTGGCTTTTTAGAATTAAAAGATATGTTTTTCTAAAATTTAAAAACTAATTAAAAACTTTTAAAAGTAATAAAAATATTAAAAAAATATAATCCTAAAATTTTTATAAAAATTAAACTAAATACAGAAAATATGCAGAAATTTAATAAAAATAAAAGTCCTAATTTTTACTTTTTATTTAAACCTTAATTAAACTAATTAAAAGCTTAAACCCCTAACTTACTAATAAAATCTAATTACCACTCTTTTAATTAACTAGGGACTTATTGGTGCAAAAACCTAAAGGATCTAACTGGGAAACTAACTAACTAAAGTTAAAGGACTAGCGAAAATAAACAACTGTAAATTAAAAAGTTACACTACCTACCCTCGTGTGCCACAACCCGATTACAAAACTCAAGTCCATTAAGCATTTGAATTTCAAAAAGATTAAATATGTAAAACTTAAAGAAGCCAAAGGTTGTAGAAAAGCTGGAGAGAAAACTACTTTACAAAAGCACTATGGTCTTAAACCCACGAATAAGCTCTTAATAGATTATTATTAAGGCTGTATAGTTTACAGAAACAAAGGGCATATCCTTTGGTTTTTGCTAAATAAAGCTGCTCAAAAAAGCTCAAATAAGGCTTAAGTAAACTCTAAAAGCTGATCTAAACTCCCTAAAGATGTTGCTAAACTTATTGAGAAAGATAAAAAGTGTGAAACGCCTTTTAAGCTATTGAAAAAGATTATGAAAATGGCTATCAGGAAATTAAGCTAAATTGCACAAAAATTCAAATTAAAGCTAAAAAAGCTCAAAATGCAAATTAGACTATGAGCTATTGACAACTTAGAAGCTACTTATAAATTACTATTTAAGCAATAAATAAAAACTACTACCTTAAGCTATTAATTCAGGATTTTAGAACTAATATTTAACCTACGTTTTTGTTTTTTTGGCTGTTTAGCTGAATTTTGACAGCAAAATATAGCAAGGACAATAAGCCAGGAAAATAAAATGTAAAGTCTTAAATCTATATTAAGCTATAACTAAAACTATATAAATACTAAAAGAAGCTATTAAATCCTATCTTGCTGGCTTAATTTTGGGCCTTTAAGTCTTTGCTAGTTACTAACTAATGTTAGTACTGCTGGTGCAATTGGCAATTCCTCAAAGACCAATAGTTCAGGCTACTAGAGGTTACCACTTATACTAACCACACTCACTAAAAGTGTGTAAGCTAAGAACAAGCTATATCTAAGCCTTGGATAGGCTTAGATCTTAATTTTTGAAGCCTAATAAAAATAGGTAAAAAGTGCCTGGTGCTGAGATGAGTATAAATAAGCCATAACTTTTTAAATTTTTAAAAACTAAACTTTTTTAATCTCGCTGTCCCTAATGAGTTTATATGCAAATAGAATTGACTCAAGTAGTCTAGCACAAAAACTTTGACTTGTGATAGTCAAATGGCTTATGCCTAACACCCCTTTTAGGTTGAGACGGATTGAAAACCTTAAAAGATGAATTATTTATTAAACTTTCAAACCTAGATATTAACTAGCTTATATCTAACTTACTTAGCTATGATCTATATTGATTAACTAGAAAATCAAAGATCTATATGTATTCTATCTATTTATTTTTGGTTTTTTATGGGCTTTTATGGAAAATTACTTAGAAAACTATGATCTAAAATATTTTTGATCAAAAACAAAATAAGCTAAAAGAATTAATTAAGCTAGATGAACAAAACTGTAATGAGTCAAATAATAAGCAGATTGAATATGGCAAATTAGCATAGAAAGTAACTAGAAAAACTATTAAGCTAGAATAAACAGGGATTAAATGAGAAACTTACAAGGACACCTCTAGTAAACAAGAGGTCACCAATAAGGGCAGCTAACAAGCTCCCTAGCTTATTAATAAGCTAGGGTATAAGTCCATGGGATCTCTTCCAAATTAAGATCCCCTTCCAAAAAGCTTATAAGTCCACAAGTAAAGGTAATTTAGTACTTAAGCTGATTTTAAGAGTAAAAGTATGATTAAGGTAGGTTAATGCTTATTATGTAGCTTATATAGATCATGAGAGCTGAATTTGTGCCTAAAAAGGTTAGTGAGCTTTAGCACATTTATATCAATTAAGGACAATAAAGAGATTATGTTTTTAAGAGATTTGATGAGATTAATAAACACTGAATTTCATTAATAAAAGTTTGATTACATAACTTAAAAGGAAAGTTTCAAGATTTAAAAGAAAATTAAGCTTGACATTGAAAATTAAGCTAAAACTTATTTCTAAGGCTACGGTGTTGAGTGTCGTGATGTGTGAGGCTTTATTTATAGCCTTGAGAGGACATTAGGACATGAGCTCCTATACAAGCTCATTTTCATCTGAGCCATCCAATCAAGCATTCATAGTAATCACTCTTTTTTGAGCCGTTAGATCTTTTGTGTTGTGATAAAAGGATGCAACGTGTTATTCTTTGATGGACATGTGGTGTTTGTTGTGTGAGTAGTTTTGCTCAAAATCCCACAATTAGTGTGCTTTCACCAGTGGTCTGAGTGTGTCTTGGAGTGTGAGTGAGCTAAAAGTAATCCTTTGAATATGACTGAATTGCCCTCTTATCTTGCTAACGAGTCTCTTGAATTGACTTATGGACCCTTCAATTTTGCTGTTTCGCCTTATGTTTTTACCCTGGATAGTTGAAAATGAGTGACGTGATAGTAAATTGTGCTTGGCGCCCATTTTATAATGGAATTGGGGTAAATTCAAAGGTTTATCTTTGGCCAATTGTCACTTCTAGCCCCTCTCTTTCTTTTCTCCCTTTCTAGTTATAAAAAGGTTTTGGAAATATGCAAGACTAGTCCTTGTGGTTTATAAAAAGGAGAATGGACTAGGTTTTGGGCTTATGGTTATGGGCTTGGATCCGGGTTATTAGATTTTAGGGTTTTTCTGGCCCATTAAGGATTTTAGGGCCCAATAAGAGGTGAGGGGTTATTTTTTGACTTTGGATTTATGGGAACGTCAAATCTGCCAGACCCAAGACGTTGGATGAGACTATTGAGTTGGCCAACGACTTGATGGATCAGAAACTCCGCACCTACGCAGAAAGGCAGTCCGATAATAAGAGGAAGGCTGATGATTCATCCAGAAACAACCATGGTCACCAACAACAACCCTTCAAGAGGCAGAATGTCGCCAAGGTCTACAATATGGGGACAGGCGAAAAGAAGCCGTATGGGGGATCTTTGCCCAAGTGCACTAAGTGCCATTTTCACCACAATGGCCCGTGCACCCAGAAGTGCCACAAGTGCAACAAGGTAGGGCACTTTGCCCGCGATTGCAGGAATACTGGCAACACAAACGTTACTAATACTCAGAAGGGCAATGGGGCAGCTCCCAAGGGGAATGGTTGTTTTGAGTGTGGAGCACCAGGGCATTTCAAGAGAGATTGTCCTAAGTTGAAGAATAAGGATGGAGGGAATGGGAATGCACAAGGCTGGGTGTATGCAGTTGGGAATGCAGAGAAGAGAGGGAATGCATCGGGAAACCCGGATTCCAATGTTGTTACGGGTACGTTCCTCTTAAACAACCACTATGCATCTATCTTATTCGACACTGGTGCCGATAGAAGCTTTATATCCACTGCATTTAGTTCCCTGATTGACATCGTCCCAACTCCATTAGATAATAGTTATGATGTCGAATTAGCTATGGAAATTAGGATCAGGATAGACACTATTTATACGAGTTGCACTAAATTTCTTAGACCATCCCAACAACATAGATCAAATGCCCGAGAACTGGTATTTTCGATTCATGTCGGTATGGACTGGTTAAGAAGATGTCACGCCGTGATCGTGTGCGATGAGAAACTTGTTCAAGTTCCCTATGGGAATGAAACTTTGACTTTTTGTGGCAACGAAAGTAGCAACGGGAGAGAATCTCGGTTGACAGTTATCTCATGTTCAAAAGCTCAAGAGTACATGGTGAAGGGATGCCAGGTCTTTTTGGCACAAATATCCGCCAAGAAAGAGGACAAGTAGGCAGGACAACAAATAAAAGGACGATACCAATCGGCCGAGATTTTCCCTAAGTATTTCCCAAGGAAAATATGCCAGGTCTTCCTCCCGGCTTGACATGGAATTCCAAATCACATAATTCTTGGGCCCGCACCCGTAAAAAAAAAGCCTTCGAGCACCGTATCGATTGGCTCCATCCGAAATGAAGGAATTATCGGAACAATTACAAGAGCTTTCCGACAAAGGATTCATAAGGCCTAGTTCCTCACCTTGGGGAGCCCTGGTCTTGTTTGTCAAAAAGAAGGATGGGTCATTCAGGATGTGCGGGGGGGGGGGGGGGGGGGGGGGGGGGGGGGCATCGACTAACCGGAGTTAAAATACGGATGCAGACATGAGAATCGTTATCACACTCCCGAGGATCGATGATTATTTGATCAACTCCAGGTTCCATATTATCGAAGATAGATCTAGATCAGATATCACCACTTAGAGTACGAAAAAAAAGCAAGACATTCCAAAGACGGCATTCCGAACTCGGTATGGCCATTACGAGTTCCAGGTTATGCCATTCGGACTGACAAACGCACCTGCGGTATTCATGGACCTCATGAACCGAGTGTGCAAGCCTTACTTGGATAAGTTCGTAATTGTCTTCATTGATGACATACTGATTTATTCGAAGGACGAGAAAGAGCACGAAGAACATCTTAAATGCAATTTGGGAATTGCTTAAAAGGAGCATTTGTAGGCTAATTTATCAAAATGCGATTTTGGATTTCCAAGGTACAGTTCCTCGTCACATTCCTTGATAGCAAGGCATACCAGTAATCCAGCCAAAATCAAATCTATCAAAGATTGGGCATCTCCTAGGTCACCAACGGAGATCCGCCAATTCTTAGGACTTGCTGGATACTACCGAAGATTCATCGAGGGATTCTCAAAGATTGCTAAATCAATGACGAAACTTACTCAGAAAGGAATCAAATTTGATTGGGGTGAAAAGGAAGAAAACGCTTTTCAGTTAATAAAGCAGAAGTTGTGCAGTGCGCCAATTCTGGCTTTACCTGAAGGAAGCGAAGACTTTGTGGTCTATTGTGATGCTTCACACAAAGGCTTAGGCGCTGTGTTGATGCAGAGAGAGAAGGTGATTGCCTATGCTTCTCGACAACTAAAAGTTCACGAGAAGAACTACACCACTCATGATTTAGAACTTGGGTCGGTAGTGTTTGCCCTAAAGATATGGAGACACTATCTATATGGAACCAGATGCACAGTATTCACCGACCATAAAAGTCTACAACACATTCTCGATCAAAAGGAGCTTAACATGAGGCAACGCCGTTGGCTAGAGTTGTTAAGTGATTACGATTGCGACATTCGTTATCATCCAGGGAAGGCAAACGTAGTGGCCGATGCGTTGAGCCGTAAGGAACGGATTGAGCCATTGCGGGTTCGAGCCTTAGTTATGACAATTGGCTTGGATCTTCCCAAACGAATATTAGAAGCTCAGATCGAAGCCCAGAAACCAGAGAATCTCGTAAATGAAGACGTAGGCGGTATAATCAGAAGGGATATACCCAAGGAAAGATTGGAACCACGTGCCGATGGAACACTATGTTTACACGGCAGGAGTTGGTTACCTTGCTATGGAGACTTAAGATCCGTGATTATGCACGAATCCCACAAGTCGAAATATTCTATCCATCCCGGTTCTGAAAAGATGTACCAAGATGTGAAGAAATTATATTGGTGGCCAAACATGAAGGCTGCAACACCACATATGTTAGTAGTGCTTAACGTTGCGAGGTCAAGCGAACACCAAAGGCCATCAGTTGTTATACAACGCAGCAATACCCAGTGAAGATTGATAATAACACGATGGAGTTTTTATCACCAAACTTCCTATGTCGTCACAAGGCAATTGACACCATCTTGTTGATTGGTGGAACACATACAAAATCTTCCCACTTTCTTGCCAATAAGGGGAGAATGACCCTTAGATAAATAGGCAAGGTTGTACTTGAACAGAAATAGCACGATACGAGATACCTGCTTCAATTATCTGTGATCATGATGGGAGATTCACATCTAATTTTTAGAAATCATTTCAGAAAGCTTTGGGTACAGATATAAGCATGAGCACTGTTTATCATCCAGAAACTGACAGCCAGAGTGATAGGACTATTCAGACTCTCGAGGACATGCTACGTGCTTGCATGATCAATTTTGGCAAAGGTTGGGTTAAACATTTGCCAAAGTCCAAGTTTATCATACAACACATTATCACGACTAGCATAAGAGGCCGCACCTTAAAGAGGAACAGTATGGTCGAAAATGGCGATCACCGGTTGCTGGCCCGAAGTTGGAGAACCAACTGACGGTCCAGAATAAATCCAAGAAACAACAAAAGATCATCCGACAAGCAGAGGAGCAGCTGCTCAGGATCGACAAAAGAGTTACGCTGATCAAAAGCGAAAGCCGATGGAGATTGAAGTTGGGATAGGTTAATGCTCAAGTCCTCCATGCCCTTGGAAGGGGTATTGTACGATTCGGTAAGCGGGGCAAGCTGAATCCAAGATACGTCGGACCTTTCAGGTGTTAGCCAAAGTTGGGAAAGTTGCCTACAAGCTGGAACTTCCTTGAGAGTTGAGCAGAGTTCATCATACTTTCCATGTGTCTAATCTGAAGAAATGTACGCTGACGAACCATACCGTCATGCCGTTAGAAGAATTCCACGTGACGATAACTCCATTTGTGAAAGCACCGTTAAATCAAGAACGAGATCATAACGATTGAAGAGAAGCCAGATACCATTTTTAAGGTTGTTGTTGGAACTCCTATGAAGTTCCTGAGTTCCACAGGGAACGTGAAACTCGTTCAACGAACAAAATACTCACAGTTTTCACCAAACCGGCTACTCAGCCGTGTACAAGGTCTAAGCTTTGACACAAAGCACTTCTAATGGTGAGACAGTAACATTTCTCAATTTTTTAGGTTCATTTTCGACTCCAATTATACTCACTATTTATTTTAGTCGATACCTTTTACTTTAATGTTTACTTTTAAGCTAAATCGCGTAGACTAGAAATAAACAATTAATTAAACGGTCATCAAAGAATATAGGAGTTTTACATCAACCACGTACTTATATAATTATTAAGAAGAAAATATAACTTTGCGTGTTTTATTTTTATTGGTCACGTAAAAGGGTTACGTTTCGCAATAAAATACATTCGGACGCACCCCGGAAATACCTAGACTTACCTAGACTCAAACCAATACCCACTTTTAAAACCTTAACACAAAAATTTAATAAATTTTGTGTACATAACCCACTAGGGGCCGGTTAGGGGTCCAAAACAATTAGGAAATCTTCCTAATGATCTCCAAAGTACTAGTACATCTCTTGGCTAATTAATACTTGTCCTAATGGTCCCTTAGCTAACAATTACACAATGGGTAATAACCCATTTGGTCTTTGTTCTTGCCTATGCCGCGGTTAAACACACACACACACAAATCATAGGATTTTCAATATCTTAGCAAATCTTGTACCAAAATCCTCTAATTAAAACTTGTACTTAGTGGTTTAACATAATACAATGTGTAGTTAACTATAAACTACAAAACCACTATATAGGGCTCGAAATTGGTTTAGGATGGAACTAGGAAAGCTAACTAGCTCATGAGCCTATATAAACACCCTCATGATAACACTTAACCCTCTCCTACAACTCACAAACACTCTCTAAACCGAGAACACTCTTATTTCCATCTCATTGTTTCGGTACACCTTAAACCGAGCAAACACAACACAAACCCGACGCCATATTTTACAAAGCAAGGATTCTAAGACTTTAAGGGGTACACGAGCTAAGGAATTGGGTTTATAAGCTTTGGAGCTTAAGTTATACACGTTGGGGGTGTATACGATCCGTGTTTACTTCGTAATCCAAAACCAAGAGCCTTAGGACCCTTGTAAGTCAAACGAAACTCATTTAGACCCATATTTTACTCGTATATATTCATGTCTAGTCAAAAGGGTCACGTTAGTAGGTGAATAATCAACTAACGTGAGCACCATGCATGTTAAATACAAACCATGCGTGTTATACGCATACATATACGTGAACTATCTCTTGTGTGGTGATAAACAAATTAAAGAAGGTGCTTAAGAAAGCTAGAACTTAAATGTGACATTAAAACTCCTTAACAGAAACAACATGCAAATGTTTCACACATACTCAAGTAACATAAAAACTACGACTTACACCTACATGGTGAACATGGTGGCATGGCTTGGAAACGAACGAATGACCCTCATTAAATGATGCAAGATATAAACGGACCCATTTAGCGTGCTTATCAAACCTATTAAGTTACCATGCTGTAAACAAGTCCTAAAAACCCTACTATCGTATTAACAACCACTTTGAATCTCGATTTAAGCCCAACAGGCACGGCCCAACGCCTCCGGCCTCATAAACAAACCAACAGCTTACTAAAGGTCTAGGAGTGGCTTATTAGTTTTGGTATGGACCCTAAAAAACTTTAGAATAGCAAAACAATACCCTTAAAGCTTACAAATCCCACTACGCGCCAAAACGAGCAATACGCTCAACAATAATCTTGGATGCTTATTGGTGGAACTTGTATAAGCTAAAAGGACTAAAGAACCAAAGTAAGACTAATGGACCCAATGGCCCCCCCCAAAGTAATAGACCAATTAGAAAATCCCTTTGGACCCTTAATGGGCCTAAAAACCCATTAAACGAGGGCATAAAAAGCTTAATTGGGATAAGATGAACCAAAACAGACTAAAAGACTCATAAGAAAGAAAATAAGTAGGGAAGCCTAATGAACTTGGTTTATCAATCCGGTTGAGTTATATTGGACTACGAGCCAAAAAGCTCAAAAAAAGCCAAATAAGCTCTCCCGAGCTTTCTTTTCAGCTTAACAACTTACTCAAGCTTAATGAAGATAATAGTGCCTTTTTTAAAACTAAACCGACCTCGAAAACGCTTTATTGGACCTTAATAACGGACCATTAAGCCCAAAATAAGCTCGTCTAAGCTTATTTATAAGCTGAGGCAGCTTATACAGCTTAAAGGAACTTATTGAAACATAATGCCACTTGTTGGAACTTAAAAGGACTTAAAATGCGATTTTTGCAAACTTAAGGGACTAAAAGTGTCAATTTGTGAACTATAGGGTCAAAACTGGCAAAAACAAATTTTAAGAGGATAAAATGACTGTTTTGAGCACTTTTTGGAACATAAGGGGCTGTTTTAAGCAAATGAGACAAAGTGTAAATAGTTAAAGTTAGAGGACTAAAAGTGTAATTACGAAAACTTAAGGGTTTGAAATGTAAATAGTATATATTTCATAAACCTAGGGGCTGTTTTGTAATTATAGAAAACTAAAGGGTATTTTGTAAACGAAAGTGATTTTTGTAAACACTTAACGAATCGGACGAGTTATATATTTATCATATATTATAACAAGTTAACCCACGACTTAATAAATATGGATATTTATTAATAAACGTTTATACGTATACTAGAACGTGTGAAATCATATACCTTTCCAAGAGCCATCAACAATTTCAAATACATTAAACACGTACACCACCACACAAGTGATAACAGTATATATAAACTAGCAACTTATTGTAGTTTATACATTGAGTCTTTAGCCTAAATTTGTAGACTAAGACTGGCCGTATTTACTTAGGTATTTGACGGTGTGATTCATACTTGGATATCTATTATCATTTCAGAGGACTATTTACTAAGGTGAGTTCATAGCCCCATGTTTTACAATTATTTAAATGATTTACATCTTTGGGGTGAGGACATGTTTGTTTTACAAATTGGACGCAAGTGTACATTTTATACTATGATTTCGTGTTTGCCTAAGTAGCGATAACCCACTGAGCCCTTTATCATGAACTGTCAATTACTGGATTGTAACGTGAATTTATATAGATCTAATATTTGGGAATGACATCCACGTTCAGTGACTAGCTATCACCAGGGAACGAAACATTAAACTGTCGGATTTGGGATGTTTTCGGGTTAGAACATCATTCATAGGCATTATTGGAAAGTTATGGCCTTCATCCAAGACGAGCTTCAGTGTCATGAGCTTAGGAAACGAAATTAATATTTTATGATGTTGCATTTGTTGCTTAATCATACACTTGGACAATCTTGCGTCCTAACTATTGATATAAACATAAACCTATGAATTCACCCAACTTATGTTGAAATTTTAAGCATGTTTTCCAGTCAATAAGGCACGGTCTCAGATACATTAGGTCTCTCTTTTGAAAGAGTCAGTACTAAAGATTTGGGGCGTATTACATTTTGGGAACATTTGTTATAAACCGAAATCTTTACTTATATTGTCGAACAATTTGAAGCCATGAGCTTATGTAATGAACAAGCATTTTGTTAATCCAATGTATCTTTTTAAAAATGACACGTTAGTGGTCGTTCTCATATCTTGTGCTATTGATCTATGAAGTAACGCCCTCGGATATTCAACATTCCGTTGCTACCCAGATTTGGGGGTGTTACACACGCTCCTCTTAGCTTTTGATCTTGGCCCTTTAATTTCTTTAATCATTGGATGCCCCTTTTAGACCGTTAGATTGGAATGTTGCACACGGATTGCCAAGCTGGCAATCCCATAAGTTGGGAGCTCTTGTGCTTCTTTTGCATTGTTTTTAGTGTAAAATTCTCATAAAATGTGTGTTTGTTTTGAAGCCGCATACCACTCTTGTGTAAGTCTTGACCAATCGTAGCACTTGGTGACGTTTTGCCTTTGCTGAGTCATAGCTTGGTACTAAGCATCTTCTTAGCTATGCTGGATTGAGGGGAATTGGACTTACCTGGTCAATTTTAACACAGGGTAAAACTTGGGACGAAGGGTGAACAGTAACACCCATTCGCGCCCTTTTTTCTTTTTATAACTTTGTTTGAAAGTTTGACTGAGGGTTTAAAAAGGTTGACCTGGGCTCGGGGTTTATAAGAAAAGGATTGGGCCGGGTGAATATGGATTTGGTGAATTGGTAAGGTTATAGATTAAGGCTAACGACCGTTTAGTCTTTTATTTAACAAAGGACTACGGGTTATGAATTTAAGGCTTTTTGGTAAAATGGTTTAACATAAAGGGTATTTTGGTATTTTAAGGGTTTTTTTTCTTTTATAGAGTTGACCATAGTTTGACCTGGGTGATTATTTACCTTTTTGCTATAAACTCCGTCTCTTATGCACTCTTTCAATACCCGTGTACCGAGTTTTGTCTAGTTTTGACCGTTTCTTGAATTTTGCATTTTCCTGACTACACATCACAAATGACAAAACAAGCAATATACATGCATAATTTCCGTAATTTGATTATTTTAAGGCCATTTTTGGTATAAAAAGGATATGTAATTTCTCACATATCGGCCCCCTTAAATACACGGCCGGCCCCCTTAAAATTAAGGGGACCGCCCACCTATTTAAGGGGACCGCCCCTAGGTAGACGCTCCCCCAGTTTGTCCTATAAATACTGGACTTTTCCCCATAATTTTCTCACCTTTTGCACTCATTCTTTCTGTTCTAAAACAGCCCACACATCTCATCAAAATCCTTTGATCATTTAATCATAAAGCTTTGTTTCCAAGTGATCCAAGCTCAATTCCTCAAGTGCAAGAGAAGAATACTTTCATCCTCAAGTGAAGAAGTATTACACCTTTGTGTGTTGTTGCAATCTTATTGCATCCATATCATAACTTGTAAATCTTTTGTATATCTTGTATTTATGTGTAGTAGCTAGATCTTGGCGATCTTTGTAAGTATAGATAGATCATGGTGATCTTACCAAGTAGTGTTAGTTAGTTGTGGCATAAGTAGTGTGGTGAAGTGAAGTCGTGAAGTTGTGAGGAAGTCTTGAAGTTGTGAAGAAGTTGTGAAGTCGTGAAGTTGTGTTGTGATAGATTGGTTCTAGCTAAGATTAGAACTCGACATTTAGCTTTGTGTCGTAAATCGGTGTAAGCAACGTTGTGTACGGTTTTCTCCGCCATAAGGGAGCTTGTTGACATAGTGAAGAAAACTCTTGAGTTAGGTGCTCGGGGAGTGGAGTAGGGCGAAGAGGTGCTTCGTTACCGAACCACTATAAATCCTCGCGTTGTGGTTTGATTGTTCTTACTCTTATCTCTTGTCTTACATTATCTCCTCATACTGTCATATCAATTGTTTAGATAAATATATTGTTCATATTGTGCAAGTGTTGAGTTCACATAAATTCAAATCTAGAATTTTTTACAAACACTTCAAAACCTTTAATTAAAAAGCGGTAAACTATTCAACCCCCCTTCTAGTTTTCACAGGATCAAGATAATAACTTTGAGCCAACCCTTGCTAAAAATATTATTGTCAATGAGCCTACTTTCAAAAGTTATTACAAAATGAAAATTTCTTGTATGATTGGGTATAAACATGTTATTGCTGACTTCCTCCCTACCTTGTCCATTAATATGATGACCAAACATTTCTATAATTTTATAATTAAGGACAAAGGTGATCATGAAGGGAAGAGACTAGCAGGGGCTTTGATTGACATACCTATTTTCGTTGGGAATTTTTCTATTATTTTAGGTTTCACAATCATTAACGATATGGATGTAACAAGTGGTGTTATGCTTGGCATGCCGTTTTGCAAGAAGTTTGTGACATGTCAAAATATTATGGAGAAATTCGCATGAAGGACGAGTGCGAGCGATTAAAGGAAGAATGAAGCTGATGAAAAAAAGTCTAACTTAAAGACTAGCTGAAAGAAAAGTGCTTACCGAGAGACAACCCGACTATTTTTAATTGTTTGTCATTTATTTTAAATTGTTTGATGAGTCTGTCTTCCCAGACATTCCATACGGCGTATCGAACCCCCTTGGATACGACGTATGGATATGTCTAGACATTATCAGTCTTTAATTTCTGCATTTAAATTCCTGCAAATTTTAAAAATATTTGTTTTTACAGGATGAAATATGGCGTATCTTTGGGTTTGGGATATAGCGTATTGACACCCTGTACAGTGTGCTTGTTTATTTTTCTGCAATGTAACCATTATAAAACCGAGATAGGAATTGCATGTTTTGTCTTCTAAACTTTTATACAGGACCTTGTTGTAACAAAATCGATGAATTGGTGATGGTATACTCTGGAAAAAGACATGTGTTGAACTCATACGAGCATTCTGATGCCTCTTCAAACGTCATAATCAATACAAAAGTAATAATTTAGCCAAGGTAAACTAACCGAGTTAACGAATGATACCAAAAACTGAACAATTACAAGAGTATAAGAGATTACAAGTTGTTTCCTATGGAATTAATTACGTTGCAAGACATCTTCTACTCTTCTTCTCCTCTGAAAATTAACTTTTATGGTTTAGGTATCGAATAAATGATTTAGCACACTGAAAACTCATTTTTGAGTTTTCTATTTATAAGGTCTGGAATATGGTCGATACGGCGTATTGACTGAGGTCAATATGGCGTATTGAGGGTTTCTTGGAGTAGGGACCACGTTTGATATCTTCCAGAATATTTTATTTCCATAGATTGAATACAACGTACTTGTCTTCCCTGGATATGGCGTATTGATCTTGTTTCCTTCGTGGTCTTTTGTGAAGTGCAGGCACAGATACGCCGTATCTTCCTTGATGGATACGGCGTATTGGATGTCAGAATAGTAGTCTTCAAATGTCTTCGTTTAAGCTCCAGAATGCGTGCCTTTTTGCAAATCTTCACCAAGTACTCCATAATTACTGCAATTCTCAAATACAAACGATTAAGTAACAATTCTTTGCAATAATTAAACTAAATAGATTATTTTCATGGGATAAATGATGCTATAAAAGTAACGTTATCCCCCACTTGAATCCTACTTGTCCTCAAGTAGCCTTTAGAAGTTTATGAAAATGTATCCCTAAGGATTTTTCCGTTAAGCAATTATTTAATCTATTACAAGTACACAACCAAACACCTCACAAAATATGTAGATGAAAACACTCAAATTACTCAACTAATCTATGTGGTAACATGTACCTAATTCGCTCAATTGCTTGGTCGTAATGAGTATTCTATCATAGGCTTGGCAAGGATACACATATATACCACTAGAGCTAAGGAGTAACAAGTTTATAAAGGTAAAATGGGTTTTTATTATAAGGCTTAGGGTTGATCATTCTACAATCTTTTACCAAAAGTACCACACCAACAAGGCAGCTGAAGCACACATACATGGCCGTAATGACGGAATAGACATGTGTGTTCGATCACATCCTCTTTCGAGTTTAACCAAGGGTTATGATGAAGAATGATATAGGGTAGGGATCTTCTAACTTTCACCAATAGTAATAAACCAACAAGGCAGCTGAATCATGCATACATGGCCGTAATGACGGAATAGACATGCATGTTCGATCACATCCTCATTCGCGTAAAACGCATGGTTAATGATTAGGAAAGGGAAATAAATTGTTGTTAAATAAAAATTATGAAACAAATAGACTAAGTCCAAAACAAATAAGGCACAAGTTGCTAGACACTTTTTCCCGACCGTTACCATGAAAAAGACACAACTATATACAAACATCTTGATCATAGATAAAAAAAACAACCTAAGTTGGCGTTCTCGTAACGGTCAACTTCACAATCATCCGATACTTTACATACTTTTACAAGACAAGTGGCGATATCTACCACTTTATACAAAACTTTACATCGTTGACTTATAAGACGTATCAACGAATAATCGATCCTTCATATAATTCCTTCGGTCTAAGCTTTTGCGAAACGATTATCTTCGAACTTTCCTCCTTTTTTTGTTGTGATTTTTCTAATTTTTTCGTTTTTTTAACATATACTAACTACGAAACTCTATGTAATTTCACCATCTTCACGATCATAATAACTTCAGATAATTTCTTCGATAATTCTTCATTCTTTGGATATACCAATAATTGCGTTGGTAGTAAAAATACATGAGTTTTGACTACTTTATACATTCCCATTTGCAATGTGCAAATTTCTTCCCAACCGTACCAAAGATAGAAGATTGACACAAGACTCAGGAAATACATACTTTACACTTTAAGCAACTAGCAACTAATAAATGGACTTAATCTAACAGGGTAGGCTAAGGTGTAACGAAACAAACAGATGGTGTTATTCCTAAAGGATTGGCTCTATTGGTTTTTCTAGGGGTATCTTACTCTTAAAATGAGAGTAAACAAAGTGTTTATACCGGGATTTAACTAACCAGTGTAGTTAGTTAATAAAATAACATATAAAGGCTTTTTGGTTGTAATCCTAGAAATTTACCAATTTAAACAACCATCTAAATCCATAGTACTCATTATTATGGTCTCAGATAGATATACCAAGCCAAGTTCTAAAGTCTACAATATCACCGACACACTCATATTTTGTAGAATTTAGGTAAGCATTTGGAAATGGATAAGGTTAAATCCTTACAATATCTAATAAGGGTTATTGTGTACAGGTTATGTAACAAGTAATTTCACAAAAGTATGCTTGAAATTTTTTTTAAATTTGAGCATAATTTAAGCATTTTAGTGTGAAAAATAGGACAAGTATACATTCTAATTCCCATCCTCCCACTTGAATTATACAATGTCCTCGTTGTATAGATAAAACATTAAAACGGGAATTAAAAGAATTAGAATGAGAAAATCCCCTGATATTTTGCTCGGTAGATTCTCCAAGTTGAGTTTATGAGCAAGGATGTGTGTTGTAAATGCGTCTATATTCCAACATGACTACAATCACACATAGGATTCCAGATGATCAATACTTCACCAACTTTGTCGATTTCTTTGCAGCGAGGTCCTGTGCAAAATATAGGAAAAACATGCAAACTCCTATCTCAGGTATCTATGGTTAATTAAATAAGCTAAATAAACTGTACAAGAGACCAATACGCCGTATCCATAAACTGGAATACGCCGTATTGAGTAACTTGTAAAAAGTATCTAAATACGGGTCAATCTGTTAAATACGTCGTATCATATTCATGAATACGTCGTATTGACAGAATTGACAATAATATTTAAAGTGCATAAAAATAAAGGACTGATAATGTCCATACATTAAAAACGTCATATCATAATATATACACAAAAATATAGGAACCTGTTTAAAGTTAGATACATCATGACATGAATAATAAATGTACAAATGATAGAAACAAAAAGATAAGGAGTAAAGAAATCAAGGATCTGGCTGTTGCTCATCCTGCTGGGTTGTGGAGGTGCTGGCATCGTTAGTCCTACGTCTGGTATGCCTCACATACTGGATCTGAAAATCTGCATAGCTGGTGTACCTAACCCCAGCCTGACTCGTCATCTGTGAGAGTCCAACAACCGTCCAAGTAGAGAATAGAGAGAAATCACAGGCCATACTATCTAATATATCTCTATGCTCGCCCAATGCTCCTCGAATCTCATGCACATCCTCCTCTACCATGGCTAACCTTTGAGCCATAATGCGAGCTGGTTCGGCTGCAGCTGGTGGCAGCTAAGGTGCCTGCACGGGTGCTGGAACAGCCAGAGCACCCTCATCAGCTACAGGAGCATCCTCAGGGGTACCAGCCGCAGAAACCTACTACCTCTCTGGTCCCAGGGCTACCCAGGCCCAAGTATCATCAAGCTTTACACAGATCTACAGCCTCACCAACTTAGCCATATCAATAACAGGGAGGTCTCAAACAATCATCGTCAATCCCTAGAGCCTCTCCTTAGTAAGTAATCCAAAATGCTCTGCCAAACGAGCAACAAACTGACCCCTAGATATCATCGCCTTACGCTTCCTCCCTGAAGCTAATTGATAAGTGTAGAATACACATATCTGTTAATACTTAAAATAACCCAATTAAACCCAAAACAGACCAAAAAATGGCAAAAATATGCTTGTATTTGTGTTTTGTGTGTGCAGGTACGGATAAATCAAAAATGACAAGAAAACAGTCAAAAGCAAGCAATCACGGACACGAGAATCAGAAGAGTACAAAAAGAAGCCAAGGATTCAAAACCGAAGCCAGAAAAGTCAAACCCGCAGTCAAGTCCAGTCACAGTGGTCAAACAAAGTCAACACAAAAGGACAAATCCTCAATATGTTTCACCTTGGTCCCTCAACTTTCACAAAAGTCCAAAAATGTCCCCTCCTCCCTTAATGGGCCTTAAAAACCCAAATGGGCCTGAAAAAACCCTTGAATAACCTTACCCGGATCCTAAAGCCCAAAACAAAGCCCACTTCTCTTTTTATAACAACCACAAGGGCTAAACTTGCACTTTTCATAAGTAGTTTATAACTCGAAAAAGGGAGAAAGAACACAAGGACCATTTGTGTAATATTCCAAATCTATAACTAAAATAACTGTAAAAAAAAGGCGCGAATCCTTTTACTATTCACCCGTCTCCCCCGTGTTTACCTTGGGTCAAAAATCAAAGGGCTTTTTGGAATTGAGGGTCAAGAAAGTCAATTCATGGAGTCTACAATGCAATGGCAGGGTCAAATCAGTAAATCATGAGGCAATCACTAGCTTACTCTCAATCAAAGGCCACGTCATCAATGGAAGAAGCACAAATAGTGGTGGGTTTTTGTACTAAATCACTCACAAAGAAAGCACAAGCTGTCACATCAAGGAATGACAGCTTGGCAATCCTTGAAGTGCACAAATTGATCAAACGGCCTCAATTGAAGCTCAAATGATTGAAGAAATGATTGGCCAGGATTAAAAGGATTGGAGATCAAGGAAAGGGTCCTAGAAGGTTCACCTACAGCCTATAAATAGGCCTCATCTCTTCACACACCGAGATGTTATCTTTTCTTTTCTAGTTTTCTTAGCTTAGTGTAGTTTTTAGAAGCTTATTGTAATTTTGATCAAATTGTAATCTCTTTTAAGTAATGTAATTCAGTTTTTTAATTAATGAAATTTAGTTTAATTTTGTCATAAGTTTTTTACTTTCAACTTTTAAACTCTCTCAATAAGCTAATCTGTCTCAATAAGCTAATAAGCTCATAATAAGCTCTCAAGAGTCTCTAAGCTTTTGATTGAGGCATTACCAGCTTTAAACATTACCTTTAAAATTAAATCAGTTTAAAAATAGATACAATACTTTTCATTTGAGTGGAAAGCTTATGGAAGGGGGATTACAATGGAGGATCCCCGAAGGGACAAGCTAGGAGATTGTAGCGTGCTCTTATTTGAGATCTTCTTGTTTAGGTTGAGAGTTGTAAGTCTCTCTTTTATTTCCTTTTATTCCTAAGCATTTAAATAGTTATATCATTGCTTTCTTATATTTAGATCCGTATGCTCTATTTGCTTATTAAGTTTGTTATTGTTGCTTATTTTTATGTTTAATTTTGGCCTATTGTCACAATTGTTCATCTGTTTTTTCTTTTCATAACTTAGATCATAATTTTATATAATCAGTCATTTAAGCTTTAAAAAAAACCAAAAATAGTAGAGAATAGCTTAATCTTAGATTATAGCTTAATAATGTTGTGATTCATGTTTGTTGGTAGATTTAGCAAGTTCTTAACTGGTAGTTAATGCTTGTTCATTAGTTGCACTTAAAAGTTTTATCAAAATCTGTCATTGCTGAAGGGTGTTTGCATAAGCTAAATTGACAATAAAGTCAATTGAAATTTGTGTTATGCAAAATCTTTAGCCACGTTGATGTTTTAATTAGGGTTAAAGTTTTAAAGAGGTTTGAGTTCTTAGTTTTTAGTCTAAATGAATTTATGTCTTAATATGCATGTTCTACCCCTAGGGTTTCGTAGAGCTTAAATTGAGTCTGCTTATTTCTGTTCCTAGGCTCTCTAGGCTTAAAGAGTAAGTGATATTTTGTTTGGCACACTCAATAGAGTGTGACTGGTAGTTGTATCATCAAGATGTGCTGCACTTTTGGTCTTTGTTCCTGTGCCAACTTGCACCAGCAGTACTAACATCAGTTAGTACTGCTGATATTTAAGCCCAAATTTAAGCTAGCATTGTTAGGATTTAATAGCTAATCTTTTAGTATTTTATAGTCTAGGTATAGCTTAATATAGATTAGTACTTAAATTTCATTTTCTAGCTTATTATTCTAGCTTAATTCTGCTGTCAAAAGTCACTCAAAAAGATAAAAAGCCAAAAATAGTAGGATAGTAATTTAGCTTATTAATTTTTGAATCTTAGCTTAAGGTGGTAGAATTTATAGCTTATATAGATAGATTATAAGTAGTTTAATAAGTCCTTAAAGTTTTAGAGTCCAGTTTAGCTTTTAAGTTTTATTAGCTTATTTGGATTTTGACGGTTACTTTGTTTATTTCTTTGAGTTTGTTAAGTCTGCTTTATTTCAGTAGCTTAAAAGCACTTCTAGGTTAGATTTCTATGCATTGTTTGATGAAGCAACTTGATAAGCTTTCTTAGAACCTTTCCCTTTTTTTCATTTTGAGTTTAAATGAGCTTGTTAATAGCGTTTAGTGAGAAAAGCCCAAAAACCACTTTCTGAGACTGCTTTTGATAAGCTGTTATTAAGCTATTTAGGCAGTTTTAGTGTATGTCCCCTTTTATTAAAATAGCTTTTTTTTATGTCCTCTTTTAAGTCCTAAGTATTAGTTTTCAAAAAAGTTAAAAAAAAAAATAAAAGTGCATAAAAGGTCGGTTGCCACACATCGAACCCACGACCTCTCAGTTATAACACCAACGTCTTAACCAGTTTGCTACATTAGCTCATCCATCCATAGTTTACACCATTTAATACTAGTACACTTTTTAGTTTTCCTTTTTATAAAAAAGTCATAGCTTATTAAGCTCATTTGAGAGCTTATTCGTTAAGTTTTTTGGTTCTTCTTATTTTTCTTGAGTTTCTGTTAGTGTTTAAGTTTTAACTTGAATTTTTTAGATTTTTCTAGCTTATATTTTATTTTTAATCATTTTTCGAAAGTTAAAATCTTATAAAATACATAAAAATACAAAAAAGTTCAGAAAAATACAAAAAAATAATTTTTAGTTTTATAAGAAATAGCTTTAGGTTTACATCCAGAAAAATCATTTTTACACTTTTTAGATCTTATATTTCATTTTTGAGCTTCTATTTTGAATTTTAAAAATAAGATTTTAATAATAAAAATAGTTAAAAATAGTTTTCTTTGCTTTTATTGTTATTTTCAGACTTTTTAAAAAAAAAAAAAAAACCTTAAAAAATCATTTTTCCAAATTTTTAGAACTTAATTTGCTATTTTTTAAGATTTAATTAGATTAAATTAGTTTTGAATTCATATTAAATTCAAAAATAAAGAAAAAAATGTTTTTCTTTTTCCTAAAATTTTCTTTTGTCCTATCTTAGGTTTAGAATTTTAGTTTACATTTTTAGGGGTTAAAATTAGTTTACTTGTTTATTTGTCGCGTTTTAATTGTTACCCGTATTTGTTTAATTGTTCAAATTGTTTTTAATTGTCAATTTTAATTGTTGCTTTAGATTAACAAATCATCCATTTGCTTATTCAAATCATAATCCAAGCTTAAACGAGGTTTCAATTTCACTAGTCGTTGGGGATAACGACCCGGGTGATCATATTTACCCGGTTTAATATACGTATTATATATTATTTTATATATATTTTTGAGAGTGAATTTTATCAAGGGTAACTTGGTAATTTTCTTAATTTCTCTTGTGGAATATTATTTTATAGTATATTTTATATGTATGTAAAACTGCAATCAGTTTTTGGCGCCGTTGCCGGGGATTAGTGTCAAGATTCCTTCGTTTTACGTTTGTTGATTTGGTTTGAAGATCCTTTCGTCCTCGAAAGTTTCATTTTTGTTTTATAATTCAAAAATCCAAAAAAAAATCATTAAATATAAAAAGTAAAAAATATTTTCCTTTTCTTTTTAATATAAGTAAAAGATAAAAAAATATAAAAAAGAATCTTCCTTTTTAATTAAATAAAAATCACCAATTGGTAAAATACCAAAATATAACATTCTCAACGGAGGTGTTATCATAATAAGTTCCGGTGAACTTGAAAAGTTCCCAAATTGAACAAAAGATTTAAAAACTTGCCATTTGTGTCACTTACGAGGAACAGCTCACCTTGAAAAGCAATTTTTGAGAGCTACCGTGAAGTAAGTTGATTATTTGATTTAAGTTTTCTCTCGTTTTGTCCGTAAATAAAATATGATTAAAGAATCGAAAAAACCAAAAATAATCTTCTTTTTCTTCTTATCCATTTAATTCTTTTCCTTAACCCTCTAAATTGTTTAATTCTTATGGCGTCTCATCGTTCAAAATCTCTTTACGCAATTAAGGAATGCTCGACTTGTGGAAGATTGTACACTAAAGAATGTTGTTCGATAGGGAGTCTTGAAGACAAGATTCTTGTTCCCGTACCTGACTTTTCTCCGCGTTGTGCAAGATGTGGAACTCCGGTTGATGGTCCGAGTTGTCGTGGATGTGCAATTTTACGAAAGAAATTCGATGAAGATTTGCTTGCATATTATGTTGAAAATGGAATTTTCAAATACTTTCAAGATACTTCCGAATCATCCGATGACAATACCAACATTGTTAATGCTCTTCGAGAGCCATGCGTTGTCAATCAAGACCCGTAAAGTCTTCGCAAGAACCTCCACAGATTGACCATAATTGTTGTTATGAGTGCGGTGATTCATTAGATGGATTTTTTGTCAACGATGCATTTGTAAATCTTGTGGTAAAGGTGCTCATTACGGTTATAATTGTCACATAAAGATCGATCATTTCTAACCGGAAGCCATGCATCAAACCATTATGAAATTCCACAAACTTTTAATATGTTTTGATCCGTCTGCATATTCATTACCTCATGTTTCAAAGCCTAACTTTGTTAATAATTTTCCAAATTTTTCTTACCCACCTCCACAACTCCAGTTTGAGACTTACTTGTGTGAGTTATGTGGAAATAATGCTCACTATGGTTATGATTGTTCACCACAGTTCCCGTTTGTCTATGAACAGGAGCCGTGTTAAATCAAACTTTAAATGATAATTATTTTCACAAAATTTCAGGAGTTATCTCAAAAACAATTTCTTTGTTGTGATGCAATTGCGGGGGGTCCTCATGATACTTTTCAATGTCAACCAATGAATGATGATTTTTGTGAGCAAATTTCTTGACTATTATCTTATTCTTTTTCGGTTTTGACAAACCACAAACCCACGAAGACTCCATCGATCAATCAAGGAATTCTACAATGTCATAATAAAATGGAAGAAAAAATTTGAAGAATTATATAAGAGAACGAAGAAAGAAAATAGA
Organism: Tanacetum coccineum; assembly: GCA_026074375.1. Lineage (NCBI taxonomy): Eukaryota > Viridiplantae > Streptophyta > Magnoliopsida > Asterales > Asteraceae > Tanacetum > Tanacetum coccineum. Next base: position 60,496 of record BQNB010002073.1, read on the forward strand.
GGATATTGCAGTAGCGAGAAATGATGCTATGAAAAGACAATTGGTCGATAGAGAGAATAAGGAAATATAATAATGTTTGGGTTATAAAAGATTTTCAAGGCGAGGAGATTGATGAGGAATATGAGGAGAGATTGTGAGATTAGAATTCGAAAACTTAAGCAAGATTTTAATGTATGGGGAAGCGAAGTTCGAAAAAAGGAGAAAGCTTACGAAGAAGAAAAGTATGTTGCTGCCTGTCATTACATGCTTTCTGTTACTTGTGATGACGATGATGATTTTATTCCTTTAGCAATCACACCAGACTTACCAATCGAGGAGTCCGAGAACTCTCTCATAATGGGGGATGAGCCTCTTAGCACTATTCCGGCAACGGAATCTGACGAAGTAATAAAGTCTAGTTTTGAGACCTTGTCACTCAATACCCAAGTGTGTCGAGGGTATTCCAACGATCGTGTTGATGTGCCGCTAATTGTGATAATAATTGGGTTAATGTTGAGTCCGATTTTGAGGAATCTTTGATTAACCGTGATACTTCGATTGTTTATTCTTCTAAGATCGACCCTATTCTTGAGGAGTTCGCTGATGAACTTGCTCATATTGCTCCATTCCACGGGAATTGGTTGAATGACATATTTGATCCGAATGATGTTAGTCGAGAGTGATGACGATGATTTTGAGGACATCGAGTACGTTAGCCTAGAGGAGGTGAATGATGTTGACCAAAAAGAGAAAGAGTTTGATTTAGAAGACATTCTTCAGATCCAAGACATTATTCTTCGTGAGAAATTATTAAACGTATATCGTCTTATTTCTAATATCGAATCTTTGAAAAACAATCCTATTCCCATCATGGATAGTGATTCGTCCGAAACTTCTCTTTCTTTTTCAGATAATTCTTTACCCGAATTCGAGGCTTTTAGCGATCATACGGAAGAGACGAGAAGTGGCAGTACCACTACTCTGCTAATTACTCTCTTTCCTCGAATATTGAGTCATTTCATTTTGATTTAATACCGTCATTGCACTCGTCCTCCTCCAGAACCACGGTGTTAGTCTTTCGATATGCTTTATATTTGATGAATCTTTTTGAACTAGGAAGAAGGGTTAAATTATAGTTTGTTTCTATTGTTGAAAGAGGACGATTCTTCACTTGTACCATCCGTACATTCTGCCATTTCGCACTTATCCCGAAGGTTTCTCCTTTATCTTGCTTCACACCAGAGTGAAGATCTCATTTTTGATCCCGGCATCATCACATTTCATTTCTTAAAGCCGTTGGCCTTTTTATGGAAGTTTCTTTCTTCCATATTTGCTCTCTCCAAGGGACACGGGAATAAATTCGGGCGGATTCGAGCTTCGAGCTTGCGAACTCTGTGACAATAAACAATGCTCTTCGTGGGAGTTCACCCCATGCTTATCCTTTCTATTTTCTTTCTATTTTCTATCTAATGTGTTGTGTTAAGAGGCTTGTACTCTTTCCAATTTCTCGATGTTTGTTGCTTGTTTGTTGTGATTTTTGTAGGATTCGATCCCATAACAAATTCCTTGAAGCCTATCCGTGTCCGGGGTTTGATTTATTCCCGTTTATTAACTCGAGGCTTCTATTCCTTTGTGTGAAATTAGTTTGGGGAAATCTAGATCATTATCCTTTCGTCTTATCGATAAGTTATCTTTGCGATATTTATAACGGCTAGATTTAACGTGGAAACCCGACTTTAAACATTGAGGCAATGTTTCGTTTTAGTTGGGGGAAGAGCGAATCTATCGATTTGATCGTTGCTTGCTTATTGTTTTATTCTCACGTGCCAGTTTTCCACAAAATAGCAAAAATATTTAAATTTTTTAAGTCAATATTAAAAAAAAATGTGTTAAAGACAAAATTGTAGGTTTTTCCGTTGGTAAGAATAAGGGAGTAATTTTTGACCGATCGTACATGTAAAGTTCTAGCTTTCTCCCTTAACAATTAATGATGATAGTTTGTGCTAGTATACATGTACGACTTTAAACATGCTAGACTTGATCGTGAGTAAATGAGACTTATGATAATCTCAAGTAGTTTTAAATTTTGCAAGTTAGATTTTATTGCTATGTGTTCGCCGAATTTTCTTTCTTAGAAATTTTCAAATGCGAAGAACTAGAAATGTTAGTGTTATTTATAAGTCAATGAAATTAAATGTAGAATAGTTGGATTTCTTTCCAAGCTCAATAAGTGTTAATTGTGCTTTTTTCTCCCTTAGCTTGTTTTAACCTTTATATAAATGTTTATTAAATAGAGTTGTATGGTTTTTTAATAATTAAGCTATAGAGTTTTCTTTAGTTCCTTTGTAATTAGGTTGTGTAAACTTTAGGAAAACTTTAATTTGGCATATTATATGTATCATAAAAAGAAATATTTTGCTTATTCCTTAAAGAGCCTTAGGGTATATGGGATAAGTAGAATTCAATAATAATCCAAGACTGATAAAAGTTTGCTGTATCTCTGCCGGCTTCCACAACGATGTATACAGCCTTCTAAAAGGTCGAGGAAGTTACTGAAGTCGAAATATGTTTGCTACATCTTGTCGGAGGCGTGACCGATGTTGTAGCCTTCTAAAGGACTGAGGTATAATAATGTTGCTTAATTTTTTGTCTTACTTTGTGCCTTAAAGAGCCTAATTTAGGGTATATAGGTACAAATAGATTGGTCCATTAGTGCTCTAAAAGAGCATTCGTGTGTAAATATTGACATGATGGTTGCCTAGCTAGTCGCCTAATAAAAGCCAAAATTTGGTTTGCCTGATGTGGACTTTAATCTTGATAAAATTTGCTCTATTGAAAAGGGCTAGGAGTAATTATTGCGTTCTTAACGTTACGCTTTATTTTTGAATATTAATAGTATCGAAAAAGTTTATAAAGGAGCCTTAAAACCAATATCACACTTCTAATCCAACCCTTCTAACTCCTCAAATTACCCTTCATGACGCATAATAAGAAAAATAAACATGAGTAGTAGAAACTTACACTAGCAGTAGTAATAATGACTAGCAGTAGTAAAAACCTTCACCTCGATGATGCATGTAAATGGTTAAACATTTTAAAAATAAGCTTTCCCTTAAACCCATATGTTAACCATTTCTTGAATCTTTAATTCTGTAAGCTCTATGTAATGATCATTGATGAAGAAAACTGAGTATAACTGATAAGTGTAGAATACACATATCCATTTATGCCTAAAATAACCCAATTAAACCCAAAACAGACCAAAAATGGCAAAAATATGCTTGTATTTGTGTTTTGTATGTGCAGGTATGGATAAGTCAAAAATCACAAGAAAACAGTCAAAAAAATGAGCAAGCACGGATACGGGAATCAGAAGAGTACAAAAAGAAGCCTAAGATTCAAAGCCGAAGCCAGAAAAGTCGAACCCGCAGTCAAGTTCAGTCACAGTGGTCAAACAAAGTCAACACAAAAGGACAAATCCTCAAAATATTCCATTTTCACCCTCTAAGTTTCACAAAAGTCCAAAAATGTCCCCTCCTCCCTTATTGGGCCCAGGAAAGCTTAATGGGCCTCTATAAACCTAGGAAACCAAATCTGGATCCCAAAAGCCCAATTCATAAGCCCATTACTAGCCCATGTCCTTTTATAACAAACCACAAGGGCTAAGCTTGCAATTCTCGAAAGATATTTATAACTAGAAAATGGGAGAAAGAACACAAGGGCCAAATGTGCTAATATTTCAAAGTATAACAGTTTTAACTGTCGAAAATGGGCGCGAAACCCATTTACTGTTCACCCATCGTCCCACCTTTCACCCCCATGGTAAAACAAAGGGCAAATAGAAATTGATGGGCAAGGAAGACAATTCAAGAGCTCACAAGTACAAATGAAGGGTCAAATCAGTCTTATCAAGGCATTCATTGGCTCACTCTCAATCAAAGGCCACGTCAACAATGGTAAAAGCACAAGAGGTGTGGGTTTTTGCACTAAACTCACTCACAAAGGAAGCACAAGCTGTCACATCAAGGAATGACAGCTTGGCAATCCTTGAGTGCACACTAATGATCAAACGGATCTCATTTACTCTCCAATGATTGCTTGATTGGATGGCTCAGATGAAAAGGAGCGTGCAAAGGAGCTCAGACCTAGAAGCTTCCTCAACAGCCTATAAAAAGGCCCTCTCCTCTCACACACACTATCTAGTTTTACAAGTAGCTTTTAATTTAGTTGTAGCTTAAATTTTAAATTCTTAGCTTAATGATGTTTTAATCTTGTAATTTTCCTTTAAAAGTATTGTAAGCAAGTTTTCTTTTAATGAAATTCAGTTTTTCTTAATCTCTCCTAATTTCTTTTTCATAAGCTCTCTTAACTAAGCTAAATTCTCTCAATAAGCTCTTAATAAGCTCTTTCAGTCTATAAGCTGAAATAGAGCTTAATCAATTCAGAATTAAGCCTTTCTAAACCTTAAACCAGTCTAAATTACATTTACTATGGAATGTATTGGAATTGAGCTTTTGGAAGGGGATCTTAACTTGGAAGAGATCCCAAGGACTTATACCCTAGCTTATTAATAAGCTAGGGAGCTTGTAGCTGCTCTTAATTGAGATCTCTTGTTTAGCTAGAGGAGTTTGTAAGTCTCTCTTTTATTTCCTTTTATTATAGCTTTAAACAGTGATCTCATTGCTTTCTATATTTAGATATGCTTATTTGCTTATTAAGTTTTCTTATTGTTGCTTATTTGTGTTTAATTTAGCTAATTAGTCATAATTGTTCATCTGTTTTTGCTTTTCATAACTTAGATCATAGTTTTATATAATCAGTCATTTAAGCTTTAAAAAAACCAAAAATAGTAGAGAATAGCTTAATCTTAGATTATAGCTTAATACTGTTGTTGATTCATGTTTGTAAGGGTAGATTTAAGCTAGTTCTTATCTGGTAGTTAATGCTTGTTCATTAGATTGTACCTTAAAAGCTTTTCTCAAATCGGACATAGCCTGAAAGGGGTGTTTGGCATAAGCTAAATTGACCAATAAAAGTCAAATGAATTTGTGCAAAATACTTTAGTCAGCTGAGTTTTAATAAGAGATAAAGTTTTAAAGAGGTTTGAGTTCTTAGTTTTTAGTCTAAATGAATTTATGGCTTAATATGCATGTTCCTGCACCAGGGTATCTTAAAGCTTAAAATTAGTTAGCTTATTTATGTCCTAGGCTCTCTAGGCTTAAAGAGTAAGTGAATTTAGTTTGGTCACACTCAATAGAGTGTGACAAGTGTAGTTGTATCATCAAGAGGGCCTGCACTTTTGGTCTTTGTTTGTGCCAATTGCACCAGCAGTACTAACATTAGTTAGTACTGCTGATATTTAAGCCCCAAGTTAAGCTAGCAATGTTAGGATCCAATAGCTCATCCTTTAGTATTTTCTAGTCTAGGTATAGCTTAATATAGATTAGGATTTAAATTTCATTTTCTAGCTTATTGTCCTAGCTTAATTCTGCTGTCAAAAGTCATTCAAATTAATAAAATGCCAAAAACAGTAGGGTAGTAATTCAGCTTATTAATTTCTGAATCTTAGCTTAAGGTGGTAAGAATTTATAATACTTAGTTTCTTAAAAACTTAATTCTAGCTTAAGATAGTAGTTTTTATGGCTTAAATAGAGAGATTATAAGTAGCTTAACTAGTTTGTAGAAGCTTATAGTTTAGATTTGTCTTTTTGAGCTTAATAGCATATTAAGATTTTGAGCTTAGTTCCCTATTTACTGAGTTAGCTAGTTTCATGCTTAATTTCAGCTGATTAAGAGTACTACTAGCTTAGATTTCTTAGCTTTTATAGATTAAGCAACATATAAGCTCTTTAGAAAACCTTTTCTTTTTCACAATAAGCTTAATTTGAGTTTGATATGATTGATTAAGTGAAAACAATCCCAATCACCCACTTTCTGAGACAGCTTATTATTAAGCTGTTTTAGAGCTTATTATTTAGTTTTAGCTTTTGTCCCGTTTGTTAAAGTAGCTTATTTTAGAGTCCTTATTAAGTTCTAGTATTTAGTTTTTCAAAAAAGTTAAAAAAATAAAAAGTGCAAAAAGGGGTTGCCACCACACTCGAACCCACGACCTCTCAGTTATAACACCAACGCCTTAACCAGTTTGCTACATTAGCTCATCCATCCATAGTTTACACAACTTAATACTTACACACGTTTTAGTTTTCCTTTTTATAAAAAGCCGTAGCTTATTAAGCTCATTTGAGAGCTTATTCGTTAAGCATTTTTGTTTTTCTTATTTTTCTTATAATCCTGCTAGTGTTTAGGACTTTTCCTGAATTTTTCAGATTTTTATAGCTTTTATTTTATTTTTAATCATTTTTCGAAGATTAAAATCTTATAAAATACATAAAAAATAGAAAAAAGTTTCAGAAAAATACAAAAAAATAATTTTTAGTTTTATAAAAAATAGCTTTAGGTTTACATCCAGAAAAATCATTTTTACACTTTTTAGATCTTAAATTTCATTTTTGAGCTTCTATTTTGAATTTTAAAAATAAGATTTTAATAATAAAAATAGTTAAAAATAGTTTTCTTTGCTTTTATGATATTTTAGACTTTTCTAAGCTTAAAAATCATTTTTCCAAATTTTTAGAACTTAATTTGCTATTTTTTAAGATTTAATTAGTTTTTAATTCATATTAAATTCAAAAATAAAGAAAAAAATGTTTTTCTTTTTCCTAAAATTTTCTTTTGTCCTATCTTAGGTTTAGAAATTTAGTTTGCATTTTTAGGGTTTAATTTTAGTTTACTTACTTATTAGTTGCATTTTATTATTTTACCGTATTTGTTTAATTGTTTAAATTACTTTTATTTAGTAGATATAGATTATCAAAAATATCTTTAAATCATCCATTTGCTTATTCAAATCATAATCCAGACTTAAACGAGGATTCAATTTCACTAGTCGTTGGGGAAACGACCCGGGTGATCATATTTGCCCGGTTTAATATACGTATTATATATTATATTATATATATTTTTGAGAGTGAATTTTATCAAGGGTAACTTGGTAATTTTCTTAATTGCTCTTGTGGAATATTATTTTATAGTATATTTTATATGTATGTAAAACTGCAATCACTAATAACCTCAAATACCTAGCCAGCAAATAACGGATGTTGACTGAACCAACATCCATCCCCTTCAGATAAAATAAATCAGTCACGGTCACCTTCTCAAGTGCCTGACTCCTCCCAGCAGTACTGCACGCAATCAGCCTGTGGCACAACCTAAGCATCAGATCCCTGATAGAAGTATAGGGCAGGGTTATGCTAAGGAAATCTCTAGCAGACGAAATCCCTATCTAGTAAGCACTCAGATCCCCCTTGTCAATGATCTGTCTCGCACTCTCGGCCCAGTATGCACCGAATCTAACCTACTCAATCTCCTGAGCAGTATGCAGGCCCATACCTAAAATAAACTCTCTCCAGCTCATATGACACCTAACTTCACCTAACTGAAACTGTAGAGCTCCAGCTATATCCAGATCAAGCACAGCCTCTCCAAACCTAAATGTACTTAAGAACTCCAAAATGAGCTTGTGTACCAACGGGCCTTTAATCTCAAATAGTCGCCTCCAAGATCGGCTAGTAAATACACTCTGTCCCTGAGCATCCCTATGCTCCATCAATATCTTACCTCTTAATCTCTCATCCGTCAGCTCTGTCAATCCCTCAAAGTCAAAAACCTAAACCCAGTATACCTCTCTATCATATATCCTGCCCAATCTCTCCTCAAAATCCGCGATATCAGTATCAGTGTACTATAATCCCTTAAACCTAAGATATTGATACCTCTGATCCCTAGGTGGAAGAGCCATATCTTTAAAATCAACGAGATTAGTACAAAGATTATAAATTTTAAACCTTCTGTTCTGAGATTGGATACGGCGTATTCATATATGGATACGCCGTATGGAGATCTGTTAGTCAATAAGCTGTATAGATATAAGTCAATATGGCATATGGGCTTTAAAACGCAGGTATCTTTATCTCATCAATACGTCATATTCATTTTGTTGAATACATCTTATTGATGTTTTAAAATAGGTTGATTTTGAGTCAATACGCCATATCCGTGTTTAGTGGATACGCCGTATTGCTTTGCAGTTTAAAAACGAAAAGGGGTTTCCATTTCTACCCATTTTGACCTATTATCAAATCCTAATTGTTAGCCTCAATTTATTGAGTCGAACAAAGAAGCTCGGTCACTCTACGATGGAGCTTCGGTCTTTATTTAGTTAACGTTGTAATAAGATAATATTGGGAATCGGGCTCGATAGTTAATCTAATATTGTATATGTTTCGGGTTTAATCCCAAGCAAAACCTGAGCCCGGGTCCTAGTTAAATATCCCGCGTGTCACATTAAATGTGTAGGGGTATATATATATTTAGATATTTTCTTTTCAGAAAATATCTCATATATATAGATATTTTCTTTTTAGAAAATATCTAGTTTTCATTTTTCAATATATCTTTTTTCTCTCATCTCTCTCTCTTCTCTCTCTCTAAACTAACATCTCTTTTCTACTCTCTTTCTCCTTTCTTGATTCGATTTGTGATTCGTGTTATGAAGTAAAGTGTTAAATCGGGTTCCTACAATTGATATCAATCGCCTCGGGTGGATTTCGTGGTATTTTTTTGGTGTTGTGAGCCTATTGGATTCGGCAGTTGGGTTGTTTAATCACTCGGCAACCATATTTTTTTCGTGGCTCATTTTGGTGTTGGAAACGCCTTGTTAGAGCTCATAGACTCTAGGCGTCATTGGGTTCTTTTTGGTGATACTCGGGTGACAAGAAGAGAAGAACGAAAAAGTGAAAAAACGTTACAACCGAACGAGTGGAAAAACTTGTACAACCGAACGAGTGGTAAAACATTAGCACCGAACGAGCGAAAAATCTCAAGGACCGAACGAGTGAATTCTCTTTTGGACCGAACGAGAAAAAATTTTCGAGAACCGAACGAGTTCTTTTTCTATAGAGCCGAACGAGCGGAAAAATTTTAAGGACCGAACAAGCGAAAATTTCAAGGACCGAACGAGCGGAAAAAAATTTCAAGGACCGAACGAGCGAAAAAAATTTCAAGGACCGAACGAGCGAAAATCTAAAGGACCGAACGAGTTCATTTACTATAGAACCGAACGAGCAAAATTTTTTGGACCGAACGAGCAAATTTTTTTTGGACCGAACGAGCAAAATTTTTTTTGGACCGAAGATAAATATTATTCATGTGTACGATGAAATATGATTATATGAAGCTAGGGCTATTTGGTATTCTAGTTCATGGTATTACACTATTTCACAAATTTTCCCTTTTGCTCATGTTTTATGCGGATGGAATTTTATCCCATTAGGGATCAAAGTGGAAATGTTTGTGTGACTTGCTTCTAGATTATTATAATAAGCGGCTGGTGGCTCTCCTATTTGCTTTGCCCACATTCTCTAGTTATAACAAACTAATTAGGCAATCATCCCATATTATAGGAGAGTGGGGATTTACCTCTCGAGGATCTCTGGGAATTTACAGGCTGTGCTTCAAGAAAATATTCGGTCAAAGCTTTCAGAAATAATCTACACAAGCTCTACAAGCGCATACCTATCAAAATTAATATCTTTTCTTGGAGAGTGGCAAATGAAAGACTTCCATCAAGAGTTAACTTGGATAGAATTGAAATTGATTTTCACTCGGTTAGGTGCCCTGTTTGTGACGATGATCTCGAAATCGGAAATCACATCTTTGTTCATTGTGCCACATCAAAGCAAATGTGGACCGACATATTAAAATGGTGGAATCTTCACAACTTAATTCCTTCCATCTTTTTTGAAGCCATCACCTTGGCGGATCGGGCAAATCTCACATCTACACTAACATACCTTCTTGATGGCGTGATTCAGTCAGCTATTTAGATTCTTTGGCGGAATAGGAACGAGATAACTTTCAAAACAAGAGAAGCAACAAAGATGTGATTTTAAATGATGTAAAGTTTCACTCGTTCGATTGGATTTCTAGTAGATGTAGCAAAAAGTTTTGTAACCGGACAGAGTGGTATTATAACCCTCGTAACGCTATATCTAATTATTGTAACACTTGATGCTAGCTTCTTGCTAGGTTCTTAATATCAATTGTCGTTTAAAAAAATAAAATTGGATAGTGTTGATCGATAGTACTTGAGTACTCTATCATGCACTTAGATAAAATTTATATTTCACAAACTAAGCTTTCTAATATGTCAACATCCATGAGACCATTTTGTATGTGCACATTTTTAGTTTATCACATCTTGTAGCTTTTTAATGGTCTTGCAGACTTTATTCATTTGCAGAATTCTCGTGATTGGGGACGAAGGCGGATAAAAATGCAAACTAAAATTCTCACGACAGAAACTCAAGTGTCGTCAAACTTGGGAAATTTTGTGGACCAGCACGATTGTGACGTCTTTGCATTGAGAAAGAAAGCACAAAACCGCATCCTGAATTCCTCATTGATTGTATCTTGATCATCTCCAATATATCTTGCAGCGGTTATCCCCAAAATCTAAGTACATGTAACTGTTGGGATTTTATAATCTAGGTAACCATTATCTTACGAGTACGCAGTGGAATGGATCTAGTAATAGCATATAGGTTAACACATAATAAGAAGTAAATAGAAACGCGTACCTCTTAGCCAATTGATCAAGAAACAAGTAATTTACTAACCTTTTGTTTAATGATAAAAATCAATAAACTTACGCATGATCTTGATCTTGAAACGAGTGATTAAATTACCACCTCTACGGTTGCTCACACAACACGTCGAACAAGTACGCAACAATGCTAGTCGTAACTTCACGAGCTCCAAACACCAAATGTATGCTTAATTACTTGAATCGAAATCCAAACAACTCTTGTATCGTAGCTCTTGTTCTTAAACCAAAATCAATCCAAATATTATACAAAGATGCGTTTGGATTGATGCTACAATGATGAAAAGGGATCGGTGAATGCAAGATAACAAATCATGCACAAGTTAATATAATATATATGTAAGGAATATTTGTAGTATTGCTTTGTGTTAGTCAACAAGGAGAAAACAAATTGCAATTGTGATGAGTTGCGTCAGTTTATGGTATGGGACGACTAAAGGAGAAGGGAATGAGGTGTTTATATAGCACCTCAACCCTAGTTGTAGATAAACTAGGACTCTTTATAATTCTTATCACTATACAATTTTTATCCCTTATTTATAAAATTGATCCCAAAACCTCTTTCTAGAAGCTTATAAGGCCGGTCAACAAGTGGCACCCATAAGGTTCGGGTTTTGTCAATTTTAGTCCATTCGGTTCATATTTAAATAGTCGTTGAGTTAGTTATAAAATATAACGGTAACTAACGGTTATTTAAATTATCAACGTGAAGCATATTAAATCCTTAATAATAAATGAATATATATTAAATATTTAATAAACGTACTCTTCATGTCTTACGTGTGTGCCCCCAATAGGCTCACATATTCGTAACGTATATGTGCTAGCCGACTACTATAACCCAACAGCTCCTACTTGGGAGTTGGAGTAGCACCTAACACTTATACCTATAATTGACAAAGTCTAGCAACCTACACAATTATGTTTACATTAGGAATATTATGAGATAATAGTTTCAAGAACAATCTCAGCTTATAATGGTTAGTTTATTTCTTGCTTAATCATCATCCCTTTGTTTCAGATACCGTTAAACCATAGATATGGATCCTAACTCATTCCATATAGTTTAACATTATGTTTCTCGTTATAGAAATAATTCAGATATACACAAATTAACAAGAATCATCTTAGATTACCCTTTGGGTACGGCCATATAATTATCTGATTAATTCTGGAGAGGCGCCATGGTATCTTTTTGCAATTTAAACAATTGGAGGAACAAATTCTTTATTGACTACAAGTGTTGTAGATGCTGCTTCACATCACTTCTACAAATAGCCTTTATGACTACCTTATTCAGGATAGCGTTTGACTTATAATCAAAAAGTGATATCCACACATGCAGAACTTGCTTGCATCTCACGTCTAAGGACGACTTTTAAACTATTTTTGACATTTACTCATGACGAGGATCCAAAAGTAAATATTCGAAGGTTGGGGTATCCAATATGCATCCCTTGTGAATACACATGAGTTTGGCTGGAACAATCTATATATTCAAAGAATATAACCAACACTCACATTTGCCCTACATAACAATATTCCCATATTGTTAACCGACAATGGATATATTTAGAATGATGAATCATTCAAGGATTAAACATGCAAATATAGGATAACAATTATTATATGTATGAATAACAAATACCACGTATCTTCATTCATCAGAAAGTAAAAATTGTCTTACAATCCCAATTATCCAAATACTAAAATAGATATGCATGAAACTAATTAGAAAGTTGAAGTCCAATGTTTCTAACATTCTCAACTTTTTCTTTACAAGACAGCTAAATAGTTATCTGAGTAAACTTTCTGAATACTTGTTTCAAATTCACATATTGTGAAAGATTTAAATAATAAGACGAGTGTCTTATTGTTCACGTGCATACTATTGCAAGAGTCATAGTATGGACAAGGTAATGGTACCTTTTATAGGGTATTTGAATTCAACAACATACCTATCTCAGACAGTCATCTTTACACTTTCTTAAAATGTAAAGTATTCTCATTTTTTAATGTATAATGCAATAATGCTCTTAGCTGAGCATATCTAGTTAGTAGATTTATCATAAAAGATGAAATCCTACTTTAACTAGAATTGATTATTTTCTAGCATCAGTTGTACACAAACAACATTATGCCTTATATAATTCGTAAACATTTGTATTTAACAGTCATCTAAATTCTCTCAATTAGATATTGTTATCTAAATACTCTCAATTAGATACTGTTGTTGTTAGCTCATCTTGCTCTCATGCAAAAGTAACAACCAGTCTCATACACAATATAATATATATACATAATGAATCCTTAGTTATAAACACAAGGTCTCAATCCATGTAACAAATTATATCAAGTGATATATTGCATTGTGTTGGACTTTATTTTCGCATATGTTTATTTCATTAAACATTTATTCCAAGGTCGTTTGTTTTATTTCTTAAATTTCTAAGCGAAGTTTCATTCCAACCTAAGGATTAATATCTAGCTTTGATGGAATGATGCTTTCAATATGTTACACGACATATGAATTTTTAGGAAAAACTTAGTGCTCCCACTTGATGTCAGTTATACTCAGGAGTCATCTTAATTTAATCAGAAACCATATTGTAATTAAACTTAAGATCTTGGCTCCTAGATGCATGATCTAATCCACACTTGGACTCTTTTATCTTGTATACTAACTTTATAAATATTATTTTTAAACTCATAACCCCCTTTTCATTACACACACCGTCTCGCAAAAGGTAATCAATAAAGGAAAAAAAAAAAAAACGTTATAAAACTTAATTCATGTTACAATATCCGGCTCAATAACCCTTGTTGATTACAACATCGTCCTCAAGCAAGGTAATACATTAAGAAAAGAGTTATGATCCTAATTCGCCATAGTCAGATTTAAAAAACCTGTATGACAATAGTTATCTTTACTTAATTAATGCGTGTAAGAAAAGAAAGATCAAATCATAGTCATTTTCTTGAGTAAGAATTAAACACTCTTGTCATCAGTCAGAGCATTAATATGTATACAATTTGAATCCTTAATGAGCCTTTCTTCAAAAGAAAACTCATTCTAACCTCACAGGTTTGCTATTTTGGTCAAAGATCAATTCCCAAGCTTAAAACATTGATTTGTGAGTCGGCGTTTCTATCTAGATGCACCAAAGTTTTGACACGAAAGCACCAGGGGTAATTAGACTTCCCACAAGGCGCGAATTCAACTAGCACAAACTATCCAAGCATAATCAATTCAACTGTGTCCAAGTAATCCATACTTCATTTCAACTAACATCTAGGATCAGCCAGTACCAATACGATCCCATATCTCTCAACTCTAGTCTTCCAAAAGCGCAAGTCGCGTATCCACATTATGGGCAGACAGCTTTGGATGTATCGAAAAATTCCAACTCTACCATTTAGCGTCACTAACTGCGATCATGCCAAAGGTGCATCAATGACACGGCCATGTGACCAGTTTTTCTAGCTAAGAAAATCGAAATAGAGAGAGTAGGCTTGGGTTCTCAAACTGAAGGTACAAAGCAACCAGTCATTTCAAAGTTCTGTTCAAAGGGATCATAGCTAAAAGTTCAATATCAAAGGGTTCTAATGTCGAAGGATCATAGCAAAGTTCAAATATCAAAAGGTTCAAAATATCAAGGATCTTAGCAAAGCGTGTCAATATTAAGGAGTTCAAATATCCAAGGCTTCATAGCGGTTCAAAAGGGAACGTAATAACCAGACTTATCTAAGAAAGCCAAAAATACAAGGCTCAGAGCAAATGTGGCAAATTCACATAAGTATTCCCAAATATAAAAGGAATATGGCATGAGAAAACCTAACAATAAGGTCAGAAGTATCTGTGACACTTATTTCCGGAAAGCAAAGCAAAATACAAAGAAACAGCTACAGGAATATCAAAAGCACGCCTCCCTCATCAAATTGACCCAACCACCTAAAAGAAATAATTGAATTCGAATTACAAAACTTTCATTTAAGTTATGATCTTTCTATTTTTAGAAGAAACTTTCCCATTTCTTTACGCAACTTTCCTTTTTTAAGTAACTTTCTACTTTTTGTGCAATTTTTCCCGATTTTAGTACGCTTTCCATTCTTTTTAGGTAACTTTAACCATTTTTATTAAGTAATATTACATCATATTGGAGAATGTCTAATTAAGTATTATTAAGAATAGATTTGGGAACTTAATTATCGTGCCAAACACCTTTAACATAAGCTTTAGGGTTAAATATGATAACTTTCCATATTTTAGGGTTTTAAAGATGCAACAAATCACAATTTCAAGTTAAAAGTGTAAATAATAGTATCGAAATTTATATTATGCAAAGTTTCACAACAAACATTTTAAAATTTTCAGAGCAACACATTTAATGGTACTACCTTCCATTTTTTCTGTATTATTGAAACAATAGTCAAACCCTTAATTGATACAGGATTTCTCAATATGATTCAAACATAATTAAGCCTCCTATTTCTTTTGTTTATTAATTATCCTAAAAACATAACTAATCCTTCTTATCTTAAGTTATAATATCATCCAGTCAACCTAACAAAGAAAAACAAACACAAAACGTACCCAAGCCCTTAATAGATGAAAATTCAAAATCCATGCACAAAGAAGCCAAAACCTTTCATGTTTATATATATATATTTAAACATTACAAATAACTAAACACCAACGAACCAAAAAACCATTTACATGCTACCCCTGACCACTAAACCAAACACTCTCACTTTTCAGAAATTTAAATCCTTATTACCATTTTCAAAAAAGCTAGCATAGTCCCGCCCACCGCCCCACGACTAAATTCTAAAGTTTTTTAAAAAAAAATTTAATATTTAACTATTTTCCTAAATAAATCAATTTCTAACTACAAAACTGGATTTAAAACTCTATTTATTTACTCAACCACACTGCACTACACTAGAAAACCCAGTTTTAAGATAATTAAAAAATAATCTTAAAAAAAAAATAAAAACATTAAGAAAAATTAATTCCTCTAAACTACTAATATCAACCAAAACATGAACCACAATTCTTATTTCACATTTATTTCTCAAATGCTCCACATTCTGCTTGTTTATCATATTATTATGAATAAAAAACTAAAAATGAAAAACACAAACAAAAAAGACATATATTTAAACAAATAAGTAATAAAACACCCTACCCCCCCCACAAACAACCCCCACAAGGCCCCACACCCAACTAAGACCACTAAAATGTGACCCGAAGCCGCAACACGTCCCCTAATAAAATCAAGAGGCGGCACATAAGATTTTTCCAAGGCAAGGACGAATTTTTCTAAGGTGATTTGAAGGTCAAGGAGTGTGGGAAAAATAGTGGGAAGATTTTATAAGGCTTTGTTCGATTTTGGTATTGGTTTTGGGTTCGAATAAGCAACCGAATTCTATAAATTCATAAAATCATCAAGGATCATCAAAGGTAATTTTTTAACTCATGTTTCATCATATTAATTCATTCTACACATAATAAAAATTAGCATGCATGTTATTTTGATTTTATAAATTGAAACATATTCGAAACCCTAATTTTGGATTAAATATGGAATCGGCATATACAATATTTGTAAAATTGATTTTGTATTTTTATAAGGTTTTTCATATCACATATAACTCAGAAAAATTGTTGGAAAAATTTAGAAGTGATTCGAATAATTATTGGAGATTTACTTGTGTTTGCCGATTTCGAAAATAAGGAAAAAGGAAAGAATAAAATTAGGGTTAGGGTTTTTCTATTTTTTCCAGGTGTAATTAATGCCAATGATTGGGAAATAATTGTGTTTGTGATTGGGAAAAATTTAATTAGGGTTTTAGTGATTTATTTGTTATCCGATTTGCTATTTAAAAGTATAAGGACTTGTTTTGTAATTTCTGAAACTATGGGGTCTGTTTTAGACATGTTATTATATTTAATATATTCTGTATAAAATAAGTTGGGGGGTATAAAATGTCATTTTGATATTATTTTGGATTAAAATGGTTAATTACATATAATAAGTAATTAGAAATTAATTAATTAAAATAGAGGGACTGAAATTGTAAATTCTGAAAAGTATAAGGTTTGGTTAGTATTTAATGTATAAAGTATGATTTTGTCATATTTGAATCTATAAGGGCTTGTTTTGTAATTATGGATAATTAAAGATAATGTTTAATTAATTAATAAACCAAAAGGGCTAAATATGTAAATTATGTAAAATTAAGGGTGTTTGACTTGTAAATTCAGAACATGAAAGGTATATCTGAATTAAAATTGTGAAACTTGATATTTACACTTTTAACCTTGAAGATTGTTGATTTTGCACATTAAACCCTAAAATATGGAAAGTTGTCATATTTAACCCTAAACTTGTAAGGTTGATTTGTAAGTCCCTAAACTGTTCAAAAATATAATAGAATCTCAAATGATGGAAATTACTAATTTTGGAAACTTACTAAAAGGGAAGGTACTAAAATTGGAAGTTACTAAAAATGGAAAGTTACTAAAAAATGGAAAGTTTACTAAAAATGGAAAGTTGCTAAAAATGGAAAAGTATAACTTAATGATATGGTTTGTAATTCGAATTCATCATTTCTTTGGTTCGGTCATGAGGGAGTGATTGTGATATCCTTGTGGTGTTTTTCTTTGGTTATTTAGTGTTTTGCTTCGGAAATAATGTTACAGATATTCTGACCTTATCGTATAGTTTCTCATGACATATTCCTCTCTAATCTTTGTATTACTTATCGTGATTTGCTACCTTGTGCTCTGAGCCTTTTATCCTTGGTTTCTCTTATATGATCTGGTTATTAGTGTTACTATTTGTAACCCAGCTATGCTACCTTTGTGCTTTGAACTTTGGCATTGAACCTTTGCTATGATCCTTTGAATTGATACTTTGATATGACTTTGCTTGGAACCTCCAATTTTGAGACCCGAGCCACTATTTTTTCCTAGCCATGAACGGTACATGGCGTGGCCATTGATGCACCTTTGGCATGACTCATGTGTGAGTGTGTTAATTTCTCACCGCCTCCCCCATTTGATGTTATTATGCGCATTAGAAATGATTATTATTTGTTTAAGGGGCGTATGGATGCATCCTAGATTTGTTTTGTATTCGATGGATTATGACATTATGATATTTGGATATTTGGTGACTGATGTTTGGGTGCAATCCACGTCTTTCACATTTGGAGCTCGCTACTCCATGGTTACTATGATATGATTTGTTTGGGCTTGGTAATTGGACTTGATTCGATTTTCTGATTTCATCTTACCTTACACTATGAATTGACTTCTGATTTGTCTTACCTTATATTTGTATTCCTTTGATCATGTCTTGTGATATCCTTTGTACCTTGTATCGTATCCTTTGTTTTCCGTTATCTTTTGTGTTCAATTATATATATCTGTTCACTGGGCTTTGTAAGCTCAGCCGCACTTTCTTTTCCTGCGGCAGGTATCTAAGCTAGGAGCTGGGGTTGCTTTCAGGCTACGTGATGTGTGAGTGTGGACTTTACCTAGTTTTAGTTTAGAGATCTTAGTTTTGATATATGAATTGTGTCTTTTCAGACGTTCGTTTTATTTCGGTTATTTTCGTTTGGATGTGTTTGTCCTTGAGTGACTTTTGTACCTTAAGTATGTTGACTTATTTCTCTTTGGTTATTTATTTAAGGACTTCCGCTTGTTTATGCTTGTGTTATTTTTTTGTATGCTTTTTGATGTCACGCATATTTGTTTAAATTTTTAATCTTTACCCTTTTGGGTTCGGTGGCGTTTTACACCATCTGAGATATGATTATTCTTAGGATTGGCAGGTTACTTACCTACGTTTCATCGTAAACTTTTCTAAGATTGTTAAACCTCATACTTCCACAACTGAGAGGAATCAAAGTATGAGTGTGGGGCCGACTGAGAAATGGCTTTCTAGACTTTGTGAAGAATGATGTGTGCACGCTTTGTATTAATTCAAATGTAGTGTTTGATGAGTTGAGTAGAAAGGTGATGAGTGAAACTAAGACGAGTAAGATCATTGTCTCCCTCCCCCCCCGTGACTTCCAGTCAAGTGTTAAGGGTTGGTCACGTGGTCAACCATAACGTATTCACGTAGACCCGAGTAAGAGTGAGGCAGTGAGGAATTGGATGATTATTCTTAGGATTGGCAGGTTACTACCGACGTTCATCGCAAATTTTTTTAAGATTGTTGAACCCCCTTACTTCCCTAACTGAGAGGAATCAGAAGTATGAGTGGAGCGTAGAACAAGAAGAGGCTTTTCAGACTTTGAAGAATGATTTGTGTGATACTCCGATAAAGCGAGTGTAGTGGGTGATACGTTGAGTAGAAGGGGAGAGTGAAATCAAGATGAGTAAGAGGAATGATACTGGCAACCCAAAGTGAGGTGTTCAAGCAAGAGAACGTACTCGCTTTAGATCAACAGATGGAAAGAAAAGGAGATGAGAGTTTGTACTTTATGGATCGGATTTGGGTTCTATTGGTGGGAAGTGTAATGGATGAGGCCCATGCATCAAGGTACTTGGTACATCCGGGAGCGGATAAGACGTACTATAACCTTGGAGACATGTATTGGTAGCCACGTGTAGAAAAGGATATAGCTACCTATGTTAGCAATTGTCGGATTTGTTTAAGAGGTGAAGGCTGCAATGTCAAAGACTTTTGGCTTGCTGCAACAGCCTGAGATACTTGAGTGAAAATGAGATAGAATCACCATGGATTTTATCACTAAATTTCCAAGGTTAAAGTAGTGAGTATGATGTGATTTGGGTGATGGTCAATAGACTGACCAAGTTAGCTCATTTTCTAGCTATACAAGAAGATTTCAAGATGTGAAGTTGGCAAGGATTTATATTGATGAGATAATAGCAAGGAATGGAATTCTGGTGACGATCAACTCAGATTGAGATGGATGATTTACCTCGTGGTTTTGGCAGACGCTGCAGAAAGTGTTAGAGACGCGATTGGATTTGAGTACTGCTTAGCATCCTCAAGCGGATGGACAAAGTGAACGTATGATTCAGACTTTGGAAGATATAATGAGGGCATGTGTTATCGATTTTGGTGGTAGTTATCATTTGAGCATTCGGTGTGCTCCGTTTGAAGCTTTGTATGGAAGGAAATGTAGGTCGCCTGTTCTATGGGCAGAGATTGGAGAGAGTAGTTTGACTGGACTTGAGTTAGTACAAGAAACGACTGATAAGGTAGTGTTGGTAAAGGAAAAGCCCAAAGCGGCGAGAGATCGTCAAAAGAGCTATGTTGATTATAGGCGTAAGCCGTTAGAGTTTGAGGTGGGAGATCGTGTATTGTTAAAGGTGACGTCTTGGAAGCGCGTAGTTTGTTTTGAAAAGAAGGGTAAGTTAGCACCGAGATATGTAGGACCATTTGAAATTCTTGAAAGAATCGGTCCTGTAGCTTATCGGTTGAGATTGCCTGAAGAATTGAGTGGAGTACATGACACGTTTCATGTGTCAAACCTAAAGAGGTGTTTGGCGGATGCTAGTTTGCATGTGCCATTGGACGAGATTAAGGTTGACAAAACTCTTCGTTTTGTTGAGGAACCTGTAGAGATTATGGACCGTGAAGTTAAGAGTTTAAAACGTAGTAGGATATCGCTTGTGAAAGTTCGTTGGAATTCTAAGCGTGGACCTGAGTTTACTTGGGAGCGCGAAGGTTATATGAAGTCTAAGTATCCTCAGTTGTTTGTTGATCATGCTGTTGAATCGGCTAGTTAAATCTCAGGACGAGATTTCCTAAAGGAGGGGATACTGTGACACCCGTGATTTGAGCAGGTTGGTCATATCATAGGAAATGGCTAAGTATTTGTGTGTGTACTTATTTTGTGCTTTATGTGGCTATATTTGTGTGTTAGTGATCAACTTGAGATGCGTGTTCATCTCATTTGTGATCAAGTATGAAGTTTATGTTGAGAATTTCCATTTTTATTCACGTACAGTGATAATGGAAATGAGTGGTATTTGTGAGAGTGTTGCGCGGTTAATATGTGGATGTCTAAGCGTTGAATTGATATAGGAAGTATGACCTATGAGAAGGAAATGAGTTTGGTTAAATATAAGGGTTTTTAGTGGACTTTCTAAAAATAGAAAGTGAGTTGGTGAAATGAAAAGTTATTTTTAGAAAGTTAGTAAATTGCGTTTATGTAAAAAGGTTTACCAAATTGACATAGGTTTTTGTAGAAAATTAAAGTTATAACACCCCGTGTTTTAGGGTCATTGACGCCGTCAATAAATTCACTATTTATTTTTAATATTGTACGCGTTTGCTTTTAAATCGTAATCGTTAAGTTAAATCGCGTAAGCTAAAAATTATCGTTCAATGTAAACGGACATCAAACAATTAAATGTTTACATCAAGCAAGTGTTAAGTAATTATTTTGAGGATAATTATTAACTTTGTTCATTGTATTTTTATTGGTTGCATAAAGTGATTACGTTTCGCGATAAAATACGTTTAGGCATACCCGGAACCACCATAATTAATCTACGCTTCAACAAATACTTATTTTTACATTCAACACTCAAAGTTTTGTTAAACTTTACCCAAGTTAATATTATTAGTCACTTTGTACATAAGAAAAATAAAACAAGACTTATACATTTCAAGTTATACCTTTATAACTAAAAACTACAACTTGTAACTTGTAAATGATACAAGATATTTGTTAAATATCAAAAACACAACATATACTCCCTCCCCCCCCCCCCAATAAATTTCGTGTATATTGTGTCTAGGGAGACAAGGAGCACACAAATGAACCACTTGAAGCTTTGTACTACACCAACTCATTAAGGCTTGGACTACGATCTGTTATTTTGACCAATGACCCTAATTCATTCCCTCTTTGTCCTTGGCAGACAACCCCCCTCTCCACTTACATAGTCGTTATCTTTTGATTAACTACCTTTGACTACCCCATTTTTACATATATATAACATAATACAAAGTGATAGCAAGGACACAACACATTTCCATTTACAAAAATCCAACTAATCTCTTGTCTCTTTTGGCTCTACATAGCCTAGGCATTCAAACACCCCTTTTAGACCAAATCCTTAGCCTTTATTTTATAAGACCATACAAGCATACACATATCCTTCCTATGATAACCTAAGGTGTTTTGAAGGGTTGGCTAAGCATTTGCAAGATTTAATCAAGTGATTTCAAGATTAGGGTTTTCTTGGAAAACTAGGGTTTTCAAGTTGTGTAAGCTTGTGTTTGTAATCTAAACAAGGGTTTAGATTGTGTTTTCCATCATCATACATCACTATAAGGTTATCTAAAATCTCTCATCTTTTCATAATTATGATTTTATGCATATGTTAGTTTTATATAGCAAAATCACCATTAGGACACTTTTGAACATGTAAATAGGATTTTACTTGTGATTATGGATTTGTACACTTTTACATAAGTTATGATGTTGATAATATCATGTTAAAATGGATATAAGTCTTTTACACTAGTAGTTTATGTATAAAAAGTCTATGTACAAAACTTGTTAAATTAGGGTTTACTTTTAAACTTGTAATTAAAAGTGACATAATAAGTTGTGATTTAAAGGAGTTATTAAGGACTTGATAATATGGACTCATGGACAAAATATGGACACTATTATATATATGACTTATGATATAAAGAGATGTGGGAGACTTGTGGAAATTTACTAAATTGAAAAATATATAAAACAAGTTATATAAATAAGTATACACCTGGATTTCAAAAGGTCTATTTTGGTTCGTGTATGGTGACAGCCATATTGTGTCTTAGAAATATAGTACACTTCATGACGATTCTAATATGTATTGAAATCGAAAAACGGATTTTAATAACGGAAAAAGATACGATAAATATACGTTTTACGTTAATACCGGGTTTATAAATTAAATTTTATAAAAACAAGTTAACAAGCACCTCTGATATAAAAAGTTTAGTATTTTTAACAGATTGTACATATTTTTAGGATTTCAAAATGATAAGAATCGTAATTTTTCAATCAATAACGAAGAAGTTACGAATTTCACAAGTTTACGATAATAATACTTTTATAAAAAGTTACTGTTCATTACAGAAACACTTATTTTTGTAAACCTCTTAAATAAATAGAACTTTCAATTACGAGAACATGCTCGAAAGAATCGCTAAAAACGGAGCTATAACGAATAAAATACGACATTTACGGGTTTTACGATAACTAAAACTATAAAAATAAGTTTATAACAGGTATGAACAGTAAAAATCACTATTCATCAAAGGACTAAAAATATAAAAATGTCAAATCTTGATAACTCGTCTTAATACGAAAACGTGAGCGCAAGAAACACCTCAAACGGACTTGAAACGTGAAAGTTACGATATTTCTACACATTTGCACTATTCCTGACATGAATAGTGTTGGTTCGTTTTTAATAAAAAAATTTGCGAAACTTTTTAGACTCACTTAAATAATATTTATACTTGTTTTAAACTTTATAAATATTATTTTATAAAGGTGATTAAATCATTTAACGATTACGAGAATACAAATACATGATTAATATGTATTAAATGCGATTTAATTTCACAAACACAATTAGATGGTGATGTAGCTATATAGAATTATATATGATGTTAGTTACAAAGGTACTTAGTACTTATATGACCTATAATTGTTTAGGTTGCATTCGGGCGTTTTAGTGACGCATTTTTCACTTGTGAAGTATATTATTGATTAACTCACTCGAGGTGAGTTCATAGCCCCATGTTTTACATTTTATAATGATTTACAAGTTTTGGGGTGAGAACATGCTTGTTTTACAATTGAACGCATTTATATATCGATTGCGTGTTGCCTAAGTAGCTTGAACCCAATATGCCCGGTATCATGAGTTGTTAATTTTTAGATTGGAAGCGCGAGTATTATAAATAGATCTATTTGGGATTGACCTCTCCGTTCGGGTGACTAGCTATCACCAAGAACGAACATTATAGTATGTCGAATTTAGGATGTTTCGGGTTGAACATCATCATGGGCAATGTAGGCAATATTTATATATTGTATTCATATATGTCTAGCTTCAGTGTCATGAACTTAGGAAAACGAAATGCTAATTTTTGTGACGAGTGTACATGTTGCATAGTCACGGGGGAAATCTTGCGGTTCTGTTTTATACAAATATAAACCTATGAATTCACCAACTTTATGTTGACCATTTTAAGCATGTTTTTCTCAGGATTACAAGGTACAAGGATACATTGGTGGTCTATATTTTTGGAAACATGGCTGTGTATTGCAATTTAGGGATATTTAATATGAAGTCAAATCTTCACATTTTTAAGGATGAACAAGTTAAAGCATGACGCTTTTGTATCAACATTTTATTAAATCCAATGTATCATTTTCAAACGACTCGATTTGTGGTCGTTCTCATGTCTTATGCAATGTTATTATGAAGTAACGCTTCCGGAAACATTATTCCGTTGCGACCCATCTTTGGGGGTGTTACAAAAGTAATATAAATAATGATATAATTAATAATAATAAAAATATATATATATATATATAAATATAAATGTATGTGTTTAGTTCGGCCAAAAAGGAGAAAAAAAGAAAGAAAAAGAAAAAAAAAGGAAAATAGAGGCCCAATCCTATTAAAACTCTAATTAGGAAATTATTTACAATATATGTATATGATAAAAGAACCCTAAAAACGAAATTCCTCCCCGCCCCCCTTTGAAGTATTCGGCCGATCCTCCAAGAAGAAAAAGAAGAAAATTTTTTAAGGTTTGTTCTTGTGAAGAGAATTCGAGGTTTAGGTATGTTTTAATTAATCTTTTGTTAATTACTAATCTTTAATCATGTTATAATTAATATGGTGGATAATTAGGGTTTCATTAAATTTGTAATTAATGAGTTATAATTATGTCATGATGATTAGGGTTTGATTAGGGTTAGTTTGATGCGAGTGTTAGGGTTTAGATAGCGTTAGAACATGATTTAGATTAGGGCAGTATTTAGTTCTGTGTTGTTCGGCTGTTATCTCAATGATTGTAATAGATTTTGTCAAGTTTCCGGTCTCTATGATGTAGCTCAGAGAGTCTAGTTTCCAGAACATCTGGCCTCGAAAGTTTTTAAGGTCGGGAAGTCATTCAAATGTTGGTTTCAAGAAAGGTTGTCAAAGTAGTAAATTCGGGTCAGATTTAGGTCAGATTTCGAGGTGTAAAACCCTCACTTAAAATTTGAATTAGGATTAGCCAACCTACAGGAGTTTAGTTTTATGTGTCTATTAAAAATCCCCCAAAGGAGAGCTTCTGATTTGGAGTCTAAGTATGGTTTTTAGGTCCAAACCTTTTAGTGTTCGTTCAGATCCGAAACTGAGTAGTTAAATGTTTGATTTTATTTGGGGCACTTAAGTGGGGAAATAAATTAGTGGAAAAATCACGGAGATAGTAAACTCATGATATTGAACTGGTGATTTTTGGTAAAATTGATAAAGGTCAGTAGGTATGGTTTAGAAAATGGTAAAGTGACACTAAAATTTTGCGTTTTTTGGTAAATTGTTGAACATTGAAAAAGTGTGTAAACGAATTTGTAAATGTTGGGCATGGTGTCGGGGTGACCCATGAGGGTAAATAAACACCTTAGACATCCATCATATGATTGTTACATGTGCTTAAGCTTTTAGCTTAGTAGCGTGTAACACGTGTTTGTTTTGTTGAATAGTTTTGTGCAAAGGATTTGGGATTTGCTAAGGCATCAGGTGAGTTTCATAGCCCATTTTTCTTATGTTTTCTTGGGGTGAAAATGATGCTATGAGTATTAAATGTTTTAGTTACTGTGATAATGTGTTTTAAATGAGGCATGGGCTATACGAGACTATTATATGTTATGTGCTACTTGCTAATGTGATATGGATTTTTGTGCTTGAGCGTGACCGTCTCAAGGCATTGGTGGATTGTTAGTAGTAAGCGTGACCGTCTCATTATTGTGGATTGTTGATAGTGAGCGTGATCGTCTCATTGCTGTGGATCATGGGACACGTTCCGTTCCCTTGTTTGTGATGTTAAGCGTGACCGTGTCAACATGGTTTGATGTGATTGCATGTTAGCTTGTATGATAGTTCGTTATATGTCCTGCTATGCTATGTTTTATTTATCACAGTAATTGGTTTAAAGGATTGTTATGTGTGTCTTAAACCTATGACTCTCATCAACTTTATGTTGACGTTTAAGCATTAATTTCAGGTGAGCATCATGGGAATAAGATAAAGAGAAGTGGCTCGAAAGAGACCATATGATGTTATGGAGTTTATTACTTTATTGTCTTGAATTTTGCATTGTTTGGATTATGGATAATTGTTGCATGTCTTTATGTTGGCGAGAACTTTCGTTTCATCAATAAAGACGCCTTTTGGATTTTGGTTAGTTTTATGGGTATTGTTATGACACTTTATGTCTATGCTTTACTTATTTATTTCATATAGAATTCTCTGTATAGACGCCATTGTGTTGTGATGATATCCCATGATGTTACGCCTCGCGTTTCCGCCTTGGCAGGGTGTGACAATAATCATCATACATAGCTTCGAACAGTAAATCCAATTCATGTTTAGTTGGTTTTTGAGTTGTTATTTTTGACGAAGCATAAGATCGAGTCCTGAACTGATTTGTCCAGAAGTCATGCTTTGAAGCCCGAGTTTTGAACTTCTTTGTTCCAAAGCCATAGCTGAAAGCTCATTAAATGCCACATTCATTGTCTCCATGATTTTCTTTGTCCTTCACTCTGTAAGCACATGAAGTAGCAGAATAACTAATGAAGAAGCCAATATCACCTTTTGCACCAAGCTTCCTAATGTCCTCACGGTTATTCTTAGGATAACAGAGAGCCCCAAATTCATGTAGAAATGAGATGTTTGGTTTTCTGCCGTTAATGAGCTCATATGGTGTTTTGTTAAATCGACGGTGAATGATGGAGCGATTTTGAGTGTAGCACGCAGTAGCAATTACTTTAGCCCATAAGAATAATGGTGCACGAGAGAAAAAATCAACATGGTTCTAGCAGCCTCGACTAGCGTCCAGTTTCTTGGTTCCACGATGCTTGATGAGAGATGCCAACACTATTAAAGTATTCTTGAAGCACTTGATTCTTGAATTCTGTGTCGTTGTCGGTTCTTACGATGATGACTAGAGCTTGGATAAGAACTGTAATTTTCTTTAGAAATATTTTAATCTCTTATGGTGCTTCATCTTTTGATCTGAGAAAATGTACCCAAGTGTAACGAGAGTAGTCATCCACTATTACTAGAATATATAGCTTCCAATTTATGCTTTCGAATCCTATGTGGTACCGCACCAATCTATATGAAGAAGGTGTAACCCGATCACTGTTTCACAACCTCATGTCATCACTAAGAAACATGTCAATTCTGACTCAAATGGTTTGTCTTCTACAGGAGTAGATAACACTTCTAAGACCAGAAGGCCACGACATAGGAGAAATACAAAGAATGATAGGGTCCCTTCTGCGTCTAAGAGTAGTTGCATCAAGAATAAAGTAGTTGAAGTAGAAGAACACCATAGGAATTTACTGCTTTCTGAGAATAAGAAACATATGTCATTTGAATGTAATAATGTTAAGCTTGCTATTCGGGTGATAAATCTAAAGTTATATGTGCTATGTGTAAGTAATGTTTAATTACTTCTAATCATGATGTCTTTGTGCTCAATTATGTGAATGGCATAAATTCTCGTAATGTTAAACAAAGTGCAAATGTTTCAAATGTTGCAAATCCAAAGAACATAAGCCAAAAGTCAAGAAATCTAAGAAGTTAGGGTCCAAAGAAAGACTTGCTTCACCTACGCCTAGTAAACCTATATTTTGCCTTAGGTGGTCACCAACTGGAATAATTTTTGACCTTAAATAATCACATCCAGTAAATCTGAGTGTCAGTATGACTGCTCAAATGGTGATAATGCATGTACTTCCAACCATCAGGAACCTAAAATCAAACGGTTTCCAAATTCCACTTCTTTTCTTGGCAGGTTATCCAAATTTCTTTATGGTGCGTCGACTCGGGTTGTTCCAAGCATATGTTAAGAAATCTAAAGCTTCTCATAAATTTTGTCTGGAAGTTCTTGGGAACCGTCCACTTTGGAAATGATCATGTTGCTGCAATTTTGGGTTATGGTGATCTTTAATGGGGAAATATATTGATCGCCAGGGTTTATTTCGTTGAGGGCTTAGGGCATAACCTGTTCTCAGTTGGACAGTTCTGTGATTCAGATCTAGAGGTCACTTTCAGAAGAAACACATGTTTTGTCAGAAATCTTGAAGGAGTTGATTTGTTAAAAGGAAATCGCACAACGAACCTTTACACTATCAATCTGCATGAAATGGCCTCTGCATCTCCAATTTGCCTCATGGCTCATGCCACTTCTACCAAGTCTTGGTTATGGCATCAACGTTTATCCCACCTCAATTTTGACACCATAAATGACCTTGCTAAAAATGATCTCATCACCGGTCTTCCAAAATTCAAATATCATAAAGAACATCTTTATCCCTCATGTGAGCAAGGAAAAAGCAAAAAGGCTTCTCACCCACCCAAACCAGTTCCTAATTCTAAGCAGTGGTTACACCTTCTTCATATGGATTTTTTCGGTCCAATGAGATTCGAAAGCATAAATTGGAAGCTATATATTCTAGTAATAGTGGATGACTACTCTCGTTACACTTGGGTACATTTTCTCAGATCAAAAGATGAAGCACCAAAAGAGATTAAAATATTTCTAAAGAAAATTACAGCTCTTATCCAAGCTCTAGTCATCATCGTAAGAACCGACAACGACACAGAATTCAAGAATCAAGTGCTTCAAGAATACTTTAATAGTGTTGGCATCTCTCATCAAGCATCGTGGAACCAAGAAACTGGACGCTAGTGGAAGTTGCTAGAACCATGTTGATTTTCTCTCGTGCACCATTATTCTTATGGGCTGAAGCAATTGCTACTGCGTGCTACACTCAAAACCGCTCCATCATTCACCGTCGATTTAACAAAACACCATATGAGCTCATTAACGGCAGAAAACCAAATATCTCATTTCTACATGAATTTGGGGCTCTTTGTTATCCTAAGAATAACCGTGAGGACATTAGGAAGCTTGGTGCAAAAGGTGATATTGGCTTCTTCATTAGTTATTCTCCTAATTCATGTGCTTACATAGTGAAGGACAAAGAAAATCATGGAGACAATGAATGTGACATTTAATGAGCTTTCAGCTATGGCTTTTGAACAAAGAAGTTCAAAACTCGGGCTTCAAAGCATGACTTCTGGAAAAATCATTTCAGGACTCGATCTTATGCTTCGTCAAAAATAACAACTCAAAACAAACTAAACATGAATTGGATTTACTGTTCGAAGCTATGTATGATGATTATTGTCACACGCTGCCAAGGCGGAAACGCGAGGCGTAACATCATGGGATATCATCACAACACAATGGCGTCTATACAGAGAATTCTATATGAAGTTTTTTGGGATTTTTCTTTGGTCAAAAGTAATTATCTTTTAAAATCCTCACGGAATACTTATCATTGATATTTTGAGGTAATTCTTATTATTATATATTTATATTTATTATATATATATTTATATATACTAAAGGAATTATTTTAATTTGAATCATTGATCCCTCTTAAGATATTTCACACGCATTTAATAACTCTTAAGGCCTTGTATGTCTTCATACTACATTACTTGTGCATTGCCTTAACGGAATATTAAATAGACGACGATTTCGTGTAATCCGCTCATGACCTAGGAAATACTTACACAAATCATCACAAGTGTGACAAGTCAACATGATAGGGGATGAAGCAATCTGATAATAAGTGCCATGATTAAGTAGTACATTATTATCATAAAGTTATCACAAAGTAGTTTAAGATATTATATAGTTTAGTTATGAGTTAAACAAACCAACCTCCTCAAACATAGAATTTCCTCTTTATAAAAAATTAAACACAAAAAATAATCTTCTCTCAACCCTTAGAATTCTGTTAGACCGTGATCAAGCCTTCCCAACCTATTCCCCTAGAGAACGATAACAACCCCCGAGTCTTGCCTATACTACTACTACAACGGTTAGGTACTCTGCCTAGGGAGTTGTAAAACTTCGTGTAGAAGTCCTACGACGACCGCATCAAGTTTTTGGGGTGTCGTTGCGTGGGGAATAGTTAGGTTTCGATCATTGTTTAACTTAGTTCTACTCACTTGATTCCTATCAAGTGAGATTTTTATTTTTAGTATATTAGCTTTCTCATAGTCTATCTTGTTCTTTGTGCCTTTGTTTATAACGTTCTTTTTTTTTCGTTCAACACATCATGATGTATAAAAGACCACCTACCATACCCTTTTAAACCCCACCACGAACCACAACCTTCCCATTCTAAAGATATACCTTGGTGTTCCAACAACATCAAGATGAATCTATCTATGATGCGTGGACTTGTTTCAAAATTTTAATCCAAATAGTCCCTCATCATGGCCTCGATTTATGGTCCCTTACTCAATTCTTTTATGATCATGTGACGACGACTTATCCCAATGGACCTTGACTTTTGCAGCAGATGGAACCTAGGGAATTAAGTGGTGTGAAGCACTGGGAAAGCCCATAAAAATTTTCACCTAAGGCCAAAAAGAATGGGACAAACCCACCAAACATTATTTTTCTGACAAGAGTAAGCAAATATTGAAGTCTCAAGTAAAAAGATTGTTGGAAATGAAATTTTAAGGTAGGATCTTGAGAGGTATAGCATGGGATAACGGTGGAAAAGATCCGGGACCCCACAAAAGTGCCCCACAAAGTGCTCCATCATTTGAGGAAAAACCGCCCGTGACTTAACCTAACGAAGTAGAAGAGACTTAGAAAACCCCGATAGAGATAGAACCTTTAGACGAAACACAACTAGAGGATTTAGGCTTAAATACATGTAATCATAACATTCCTCTTAGTTCTAGGGAAATTCCTATTTTGATGAACTGGAGCCTCAACCACAACCCTTTCCTAGTTTCTCATCCTTAGAAGTAGATCTAGGAGAAGAAAAAGCCCCGAACCACCCATCAAACCACATAGTCCGGATAGTTTTAGGATGAAGGAAGTAGATAACTTAACCATTCATACACCACCTTCACCTCATGTGGAATCTTTCCACCCTAAGGATACGTATTGCTATTATCACCCATGCATTGATGACCCTAAGAAACATTATGGATTTAAACCAGGTTTATTAGGACAAAGTGGATCCCTAGGTGTTTGAATCTTTAAAATGTGAGACGATAGACATGATAGGAATTAGGATTTAAAGAAGTTTCTTTCTAGGAATAAGAACTTAGTTCGCCCTAGGCCAAAAGAAGTAGAGAATGTTTAGATTAAAGAAACAACAAATAAACCATCGGGTATATATTCATATCAACCTAATTTTTCAGCATGTGAAACCCCTTCTCACAACAATTGTTGTTACCGCTACAATCACCGTCACTAAACTCAGTGGGTAGGAACCCTCCCCTTTATCTATTAAATAAGGGTAGAGTCAGGCTCGTGACTCGAACAAAAACAAGCGCTTGTTATGTTAGGAATAAATCTTCACAAGAGTTAATACTGCCAAGGTTAACTAACAATACTAAAGGAGTTAGTACTGCCAATACAAACTTAGTACTGCCAGTGTTAGTTAATACTGCTAGAAGAAATAGTTAATACTGCTGATGGTCAAAGCTGCTGACTTAGAGATAAGAATGCATGGAGATTATTACGGGATGTTTATATTTGAATTGTAACTGATCCTAAAAGATAGGTTGTTATCTTTGTAAAGGACTCCTTGTGTTCTATAAAAGGAGATCCTAAGTTTAGAATAGAGATATACTTTTGAATACTTTTCATAGAAGTATTAGAGATAGATTGTAATAGCTTCAAGGTTTGTAACCCCAGTACTACAAGAGTACTCGTATTATTCTAATAATATTGAAGCAGTTTGTTCATTGTTCATTGTTTGTTTGGTTATCACTGTTTTATTGATAAACACCTCTAGAGTATCAAAGTGTAGATTCCGCATACACTTTGGTATACATACAAAAGTCTCGAATCTATCTTTGTTATTTTGGGATTCTTTCCAAGGTAACAAACACTTTACTACTAATAGAAAACGATCAAGGCGTGGGATCAACAATTGGTATCAAGAGCTTGTGCTTTGAGAAACTTTTAATCATAGAGGTAATGGGAGGTTATGAATATTCTCAGAAAAAGCTCGTCAAAGCTTCCATGGCTCAAACTCGAGAGTAATGAGATGTTGGAATAATAAGTATCAAACAGTACTTCAGATAGCAAGATTATGCATTATGGAGGTAATAGAAAAAGAAATTCCTTGAGGTAACTATTCCCCCCCCCCCCCCCCCCCCCCCCCCCCCCCCCCCCCCCCCCCCCCCACACCCCCCCCCCCCCCCCCCCCCCCCCCCCCCCCCCCCCCGTGTTACAACAGCCAAATCTGGTCATCAACAGCATTGAAGATGACTGTGCCCTCTACTACAGCTTGAAGAAAAGGATTATGAAAAGAATGAAGTAAAAGGCTCGAAGTCTACTGCTAAATATGGCAACTGCCCAATGAACATTCAACTTACCTCAATCCATATGTTTGATGCTCAATCAATGTTTGTTGCCATTAAAGCTCGCTTTGGAGGAAATGATGCAACAAAGAGACACAGAAGGCCATCCTAAAGCAACATTATGAAAACTTTAATGATCAAGCTCAGAATCACTTGATTCTATCTTTAACAGGCTTCAAAAGCTTGTTAGTAGATTGGCAATTCTGGGTGTAGTTACTCCTCTAGAAGATCTAAATGTTAAGTTTTTGAGGAGCTTACCTTCTGAATGGGATACACATGTGGTAGTCTGGATGAACAAACCCGACTTTGATACTGAAGGTATTTGATGACTTGGGACTGCGAGACAGGAATTAGAAACAAATAGTATAGTGGTCTACAGTGGGGAGCTGTGGTATTGAGCTCTGGTGCAGGGGCTCGGGTGGAGACTTACAAGCAGTGGGGGCTGATGGGCAGAGGCCGAGGTGCTTGGGGCAGGGTGGTGGGTGGTATCTGGTTGTGGGAAGTCGGTAGTGATGGTGGTATAATTCGGACGGGCACTGCACATGATAGTCGTTACATATCATATTACTACCTATGGTCACACTTTCTAACAAGCTATCATAATAGATCATTTTTACCTAGTCTCAAAGCTATAGGAGGTGAAGGGGGGGACGTGGCGTATCTGGACTACTGTGTTAACGCAACTAAGAGGCGTCTATAGTTACGATCTATCAACCACTTTGTATCAGGGCAGCAGCCATGTTCCAATATTTTTTTATAACCCTCTCTCTGTCCCTCCAATTTTACAACTTCTGTACCAAGTCCCTACACAAACCCTATAATCAAATCTTCGGTTTGGGCGGGCGTCTTCACACATTCTAGTGTCTGAAGTAGATCGAACACCTGCTGTATTCCGCGGATGGGTTCCAAGCAACGCATAAGGTTAATAGCAAGTCTACTCGGAACTACAATAGAACTTACTTACATTTAGCTAGTTTTCTAGTCGATAGAGCACGTAACTACGATTCCCTATGAATCGGCCATTCTGTCCACTCTAAACTACAAGAGGTTTTTATCATTCTCTCAACTTGTTCATGTAAGATCTTATAGTGCTACTTCATGATGCTTGATCTTGTAAGAGATGGTCTCAAAGTGGAATTCTGCGCCATTTGTCGCTACTTATCATGATGGCCTAGGTTGTGGGGGGGGGGGGGAGGGGGGGGGGGGGGGGAGGTGGGAAACACAAAGAAGTTCTATCTAGAGAACTGGATAGAAGATCTTATCATTGATGGTAAGCAAACTTTACTTGGATATGTAATAAATCTAAAGGTAGAATGTTTCCAACTGGCCTATAAAACATCGTAGCTACATTACACGCCAGAGACTTTATGTAGAGCATCCTAAGGATGTTATAAGACAACAACAGATCCAGTGATTCGGATAGTCAAGCGTTACGTGCATCAGCCACAAAGCAGTGAAGATTAGAAAGGTTTTCAAATACTGTTCTTTTTAGACAGTAATGGCTCTATTGTATCTGATAGTACTTGCTTTGCTGTAACACTTGCTTATAGTCAGCTGACACTCCCGCAAAAGACTGGAAAGTGACGATACTCTTTAACTGAGAGCAACAAAACATTGGATTGATGCGCTCATTCAATACAGCATCATTCACTAGATTGTAAGACGAAGATTGAGATGTTCAGATGGTACAATTGATACTAGTGCTTAGTGTCTTCTAACAATCTATGTATCTATAGTAATGAGTAACTTCGATGCCTATTAGCATCATCATTTAAGTAACCATTTGGGCAACGTAATGCTTATCTATGACAGCTTGTCTTGTTTAAATCTACGATGATTCTATATATTATAATAGCATTAGCAATACTACAGAGGGCACTGTCATCGCTCACATATGATACTGAGTTGATGGTCACTCACTAATCTCCATTGAGGTAGAGTTAGTACTAGGGGGTGGGGGGGGGGGGGGGGGGGGGGGGGGGGGGGGACATCAATCAAGGTGAGGTTAAAGTAGTAACCAGATCAAGATACTAGAAGTCCTTCTCATATCTTCTTCTGAAGGACTATATGGCACCTTCCCAGCGCTGTCATATAAGAATGTCTTATGAAGTCGTGAAGATTCCACATAAGAATAGTCTAAGTTTGCGTGCCGCTTATGCTGGGCCCTACATCTACTAAACAAGACTTTGACCACTTGAACGAAGTGTCTGCGTTGCGGCATGGGAAAGCTTAACCACCGCGAGGTAGTATTTCTGATGAAATTTAGGAATAGTATTCGAACACTACACTATTAGCGAGCAATAGATTATCTACGTCATTCAACAATCATTACAAATAGCTATCTAAGCTCTAGAGGGTCACCAAGCTTGCTACTGAGTGCGTCTTAACGACACTGGCACAACTGCGATTACTAATGTCAGCAAGAATAAGTACTTATTAGTGGTATAATGTTCTTACCTATTGTCCCACTCAGACCATCCTATCAAACTTAGAATCTTAAATAGATTGAGACTTTGTTGATATCACCCAAAGTAGTAGCACTGCGTGTAACTCTACATCTTCTAGGTTCACACTGTAACTAGAATTCGGATGCGTTTATCAAACCTGAAGGTAAAACTATAGTATGATTAGGTCCAATAGCGCGAAACTCTATCGAACAGATGATAATACAAACTGCGCTTCACCACTAGTGTCAGTGAGCAGAAATGAGATCCAGATGATATCTCTTGTAAGTATTGAGATGATTCTTTTACAAACCTTAGAATGACTATCTATTCAATACAACATATAACTATCTCTGTAATACTCTGTGCCTTATCTGGAAAAGCATCACTAAGCTTATGTATAAACATCTCACTTCCACTTACAGAGACTAGAACTTAGAGAGACTCGGATAAGCATCTTTATCTCTTTTTTGTTTAGTAAATACTATTCAACGTGCAGTTCCACAAATCAGCGTTAGGAGTCAAGATAAGAAAGAATGTAAAGAGTCTTATGCTAAACTTAAAAAATTGTATGATGAACAGAGGGAACAACTTGGAGATGCCAGTATAGAAATACAGGCATATACTCAAGCTTTAAAGAAAGTTGAAGCACAATTAGTTGCTCATCAACAAAGTCAACTTTGGTATGAGGAAAAGATAAGGTTTATGAAAATTAACTTAGATGATAAAACTGATGTCCTTACATACCATAAGAAACTATTGGCAGAAGCTGAAAAAGAAAAAGAAGAATTAAAAGCTAAAGTAGACAAATGGCACAACTCTTCTAAAAATCTTAATATTTTGCTAAATAGTCAGACGAGTGCTCAAGATAAGGCTGGGCTTGGGTATGGTGATCAAATGAATAAAGGTGTTTTAAGTTATAAAAATGAAGTTTTAAAAAGTGTGTTTGTTAGTAGGACAAGTGATATAGAAGATAGTCATGTGAATGATAGATATGCAGATTGGATGCATGCAGTTCCCCCTCCAATGACAAGGATCTACATCCCTTCTGGACCTGATAAAGAAATAGATGACTCACAATTTACATATGGTCCAAAGCAATCTAAACCTAGTGAATCTGATGCTAGGAGCAGTGACTTTAATACTTGTAAATCAAATTGTAGTGAAGAAACACATGAATCTATGCCTGAACCAGTTGTCAATGAACCCAAAGTAGTAAGTCAACCTAAAGTTTGGTCTGATGCTCCTATCATTGAGGAGTATGAATCAGATAGTGAAGATGAACATGTGTCTCTACCCACAAAAGAACAGGAAACACCTAGTTTTGCTTTTATTAATACTGTTAAGCATGTAAAAACTCCTAGGCAAACTGTTAAAGAACAAAACACATGTAGTCAGAGTCCTA
Source organism: Tanacetum coccineum (assembly GCA_026074375.1). Lineage (NCBI taxonomy): Eukaryota > Viridiplantae > Streptophyta > Magnoliopsida > Asterales > Asteraceae > Tanacetum > Tanacetum coccineum. Next base: position 96,741 of record BQNB010002073.1, read on the forward strand.
AACCTGACAAAAAGGATTTTAGTGGTTTAATGGCTAAAAATTAGGTTTGGGAGTTTTTTTAAAACCAAATAAGGCATGTTTGTATGTGGAAGTTTTGTAGCCATCTTATTAAGAAGATTGTAATTTCCATGAGAAAATGATGGCTAAACAAGCTGAATTTAACAATAGGATGAGTAAGGCGTCTGGTCAAAGGAAGATTATGCCAGTATGGAACAATATGCAAAGTTTGAATCATCAAAACCAATTTGTTCCAAAAGCAGTACTAACTAGAACTGGCAAGATTCAAGTTAATACTGCTTGAACAAAGCGTACTGACACATTAATAACTGGCTAGGCATAATTTTAACCAGACAGCTAGTACCGAACTAATGCTGCTAGGCAAGGTTAAATACTGTTTAAAGCCATTATGAATAATGCAGACCAAAAGCTTATTTAATAAAACTCTTTCCACCTTTTAGAAAGCCATTTAAAGAACAACAACAACTTATGAACCATTTTTTCATATCAAAAAGTTAATACTACTGAGGTAAATGCAGTTAGTGCTGTTGGGGGAAAAAGGGAAACTGCTATTAAGCCCTCAGCAGGTTGTAATTAGAGACATAAAAGACATTACTGGAACAAAGTCTCTAAAGACAATGGTGGATCAAGTTCTAAAAATTATGTTCCTTTCAAAGATCCACTAGGCAGACCCAAGCCCAAAAAGGCTTAGGTTCCTAAGAGAAACTAATCTCTCTTATTTAATGTGCAGGATAATCCACAAAGAGCTTTAAAGAACAAAGGAATTGTTGATAGTGGATGTTCCAGGCACATGACTAGAAACAAGGCCTACCTTGCTGAATATCAATACTTTAATGATGACCCTTTTTGCTTTTGGAGGATAAGTACAGGTTTACATAACTGGTAAAGGTAAAAATAAAAACAGGAAAGTTAGATTTTGAGGATGTGTGCTTTGTGAAAGAACTACAACATTTCAATCTTTTTTCTGTGTCACAAATGTGTGACAAGAAGAACAAGGTTCTATTCACTGACACTAAATGTCTTGTTTTATCTCCTAAATTTAAGTTACCTGATGAACAAACAACGTATTACTTTAGAATCCCCTGAGACAAAAACAATATGTACATTACAATTTATCTAATCATGTTTCTGTCTGTAGGTTTAGCCTTGTTAATTGCAAAGGCCCACAATTGTTGAATCTAACAAATGGCATAGGAGTTGGGTCATGTAAACATTAAAAACTTAAACAAACGTTGGAAGTGGAAACCTGTAAGAGGTTTACCTTCAAAGATTTTTCAAAATGACCACACTTGTATTGCTTGTCAGAAAGGAAAGCAACACAAGGCCTCCTGTAAGGCCAAATCAGTGAGCTCTATTAGTCAGCCCTTAAAGCTTCTGCATATGGATTTATTTAGACCTACATCAGTAAGGAGGTTAAACCATAAGACTTATTGCCTGGTTATCACTAATGATTTTAGCAGGTTTAGTTAGGTGTTCTTCTTAAGAACTAAGGATGAAACTAGTGGAATCCTTAAGGACTTTATAAGACAAATTGAGAACCAATTAAATCAAAAAGTTAAATCAATTAGATGTGATAATGGTACAGAATTCAAGAACAAGGATTTTATTGAATTCTGTGGGTCAAAAGGGATCAAGAGGGAATACAAAATGCCTAAACCTCCACAACAAAATGTGAGTTGCCTAAGAAGAAAGAAAGAACATGACCCTTATTGAGGCTGCTAGATACTAAGCTAGAAGATTCGATTTTTTTTACCTAACGACTTTTGGGCTGAAGTAGATAGTACAATGCTTGTATGTCCTAATAGGTTTTTTATTAGTATCCAAGCCTCAAAATAAGACACCTTATGAACTTATAACTGGTAAAATACCAATCATAAGCTATATAAGACCTTTTGGGTGCCATGTGACCATCTTGAATACCATTGACCACCTGGGCAAGTTTGATGGGAAATCAGATGAAGGATTTTTGGTAGGGTATTCTCTACAAAGCAAGGCTTTTAGGGTATACAATTTAGAAACCAAGAGAGTTGAAGAAAACCTGCACATAACCTTTTTAGAAAATAAACCAAATGTTGCAGGGAAGGGACCAACTTGGCTGTTTGATCTTGATTATTTAACTAATTCTATGAATTATCAACCTGTGAGATCAGAGAATCAAGCTAATAAACATGCGGGTTTAAAAGAAGCTAATCATAGTGTAGGTACAAAAGCTAATATTGATGCAAGAAATTCTGAAATAGAAGATGAATCTGCTCAGGACTACTTTGTACTGCCAATATGGTCTTTTTATACTTCAACAATCAAGAGCTCAAAAGCAAAGAATGCAGGTAAAGAACCTAACAAAAATCTTGATTTAAAGACAGATGAGAAGCCAATAGATAAGGAGGATCAAGTCTTTTTAGATGAGCTTGAAAGGCTTAAAAGACAAGAACAGGATGCTAATGATGCAGCTGAAGCTCTCAAAAAGGAGTTTGCCAAAGATACTGAGGATTTGCTTCTTCAAGCAGGAGCTGCTAAAGCTAGCAGTACTAACACATTTTAATACTGCTAGCACACCAGTTAGTACTTAGACAGCCTAAAGTTCGTACCACTGATACGTCGGAATATAAAAAAAAAAAAATTTAAATATACTAATATACAAGAGCAATTAAGAAAATTCCCTAATGAAAATTTTCACTCTTTAAAATATATATATATAATATATAATTTACGTATGTTTACCAAAAAGTATGATTTCCCGGGTCGTTTTCCCAACGACTTGAGAAATTGAAACCTCGCTTGATATTGGATACTGATTTGAATGGGTTCGAAGATTGATTGGGTTTTCTATAACTACTAATTAAAAACAAGTAATTAAAAACAATTAAAGCACTTAACAAATAACGGGAAACAAATAAAACGCGACAATTAAGCAAGTAAACCAAATTTAACTCCTAAAAATGTAAACTAAATTTCTAAATCTAAGATAGGACAAAAGAAAATTTTAGGAAAAAGAAAAACATTTTTTTTAATTATTTTTGAGTTTATTAAAAACTATTTGAACTAAATTAAATCTAAATAAAAATAGCAAATAATTGAAATTATATTTTTCCTAGGTAAAATAAGTAAAAAGAAAATTTTAAAAAAAAAAATCACTATTTTTGGCTTTTTAGATTTTAAGATATGAATTTTCTAAAATTTAAACTAATTAAAAGCTTAAAAATTATAAAAACTATTAAAAATATAAGCCTAAATTTTTTATAAAAATTAAAATAGAAAAAGAAAAAGATGAGAAATTTTATAAAAATAAAAGCCCTAATTTTTACTTTTTAATTAACTTAATTAAACTAATTAAAAATTAAACCTAATTATTAAAATTAAAATTTAAAACTAACTAAATACTTAACTAAGGACTAACTATGCAAGGACTAAAGGACTAACAGTGAAAACAAAAGGACAAACGGGGGATTAACTGAGTTAACTAACAAATGAAAAAGTTACAAAACTACCCTGAAAGGCATAACCCGATTACACCCTAAGTCCCTTTAAGCCTAAAAATAAGTTGAAATTTAAAAAGTGCTTATTAAGGAAAACTTATAAAAGCAAAGTTAAAGAACAAGTTGGGGAGAAAAACTTTAATAAAAGCACAATAAGCTGAAAACCACTAATAAGCTCTAAAAGAGCTTATCAATAAGTTGCCTTCAAAAAGTGGGGGTTTCCCCTTGGTTTTACTTAAAAGCTTGTAAAAAAAAGGATCAATGTAAGCTCAATTTGAAAAGAAAAGGTGATCTAGCAAGCTTATGATTTGCTTAATCTAAAAATGAAAAGTAAATTGACCTTGAAACAGATTAAGCTAACTAAAATTGAAGGTAAAAATGCTAAACTCAAGAAACTAAGCAAAAAGCACAAAATCCATATAAGCTCAAATTCTCAATAAGCTATTTCTGATTATGAGCTTTTGCAAACTAGCTTAAATACTTATTTACTATATAACTGAATCATAAAATCAACTCCTTAAGACTAGAAATCAAAAATTTAAACACTAATCCTAATCCTACTGTTTTTGGCTTTTTAGGTTTTTTGAGCTACTTTTTAAAGCAAGATTAAGCTAGAAAATAAAGCATGAAATGGTAAATAAGCTATGACTTAACTAAAGCTATATGAAAACTAAATTATATCTAAACTTAAGCTTCTAAATCCTACATTTAAAAGCTAAAAATTAAGCTAAAAAGTGACAGCAGTACTAACTGTTTGTTAGTACTGATGCACTTGACACAAGCAAAAACCAAATAGTGCAGGTTACTTTGAGGGTAAGCCTGCACTTAGATACTCTAAGTGAGGCGAGGCAAACACAATTCAAGCACACACAAAAGCTTAAAGAGCTCAAATCAAACTTAAGCTATCAAACTTAAGCTACAAACTCCCCTGGTGCAGGAATACTTAAAATAAGCCATAACTTTTTGATTTTTACAAACTAAGCTTTAAAAAACTCTATTAAAACTAATCTTAAATGAAAACTCAACTATCTCAAACAATTTGCAAAACTTATTTTGACTTTTTGATGTCAAAAAGTCTTAAACCAAACACCCCTTAAGGTTTTTGACAGACTTAGAAAAGCTCTTGAATTGAAAACTAATTAAGAAAACTTGATTACCAGACATTAACTAGCTTAATTCAAACCTAATTAACACAAATTAACAACTACTTTAAGCTAGAATTAAGATCTATTCTATAACTTCTTATTTTTGGTTTTTTATGGTTTAATGACAAGTTATATAGAAAACTATGATTTAAGATGATTAAGCTAAAAAAAATGAACAAACATACTTAATACAGCTTAGATTAAGGATTATAAGCAACTAGTAAGACAAACTGAATAAGCAATTAAGCAATAAGCAAGCATATAAGTAAATATTAAGCTATAATTAAAAATGAACAAGGAATTTTAAAAATGAAACTTACTTTCTCCTCTAGCTAAACAAGAGGACCTAATAAAAGGCAGCTACAAGCTCTCCTAGCTTATAAATAAGCTAGGAGTTAAGTCCTTCTTTGACCCTTCCATAATTGGTCAAACTTCCCAAAAAGCTCAACAATCCACAAGTATATGTTAAGATGATTAAAGGTTTAGATATGATTAATACTGAATTAAATAAGCTCCATTTCAGCTTATAGACTGAAAGAGCTTATTATGAGCTTATTAGCTTATTGAGACAATTTGGCTATTTTAGAGAGCTTATGAATAAAGAGAGACTAAGAAGATTAAAAGCAAACACTAACTTTGATTAATTAAAAACTCTGATTACATTAGATAAAAGACAATTACAACTGATTAAAAGAAAATTACAAAAAAACTACACTAGGTGAAAAGGCTAGAAAAGAAAAAGACGATCCTTGTGTGTGATGGTGTGAGGTCTTTATATAGCAGCTAAAGGAACCTTCTAGGCCAAGCTTGATGCCCACGCTCCTTTTGATCTACACCTTTAAATCCTCCAATCATTGGATCTTAAGTTTTAGCCGTTGGATCAAATGCACACTCACACAGAGAAAATCAACCGATTGCCAAGCTATCATTCTTTGATGTAACAGCTTGTGCTAGTTTTTTGAGACCAATTAGTGTAAAAATTGAGCTTCTCTTGGCTTTCCCCATCTTGTACATACGAACCTTTCTTTGCCAAGTGAGCCAATGATGAAGCTTTGAAAACGGTTTTTGACTGCTATTACATGTAAGAAGATCCCTTGAATAGTCTGATATTGCCCATCAATTTCGTTTTGAGCCAATGATTTACCCTGGATGTTGAAATGGAAGTGACAATGAACAGTGTTTGGGTTTGGCGCCATTTGTTTTAACTGAAAGAGGTAAATTCAGTTGTAACTTTGGGAAAATTGCATAAATGGCCCTTGTCTTTGTTAATAAAAGGTGTAGTGAAAAAGGAAGTTTAGGAAATAGCAAGAATGGTCCCTGTGGTTTTATGAAAGGGTAATGGGTTAAGAATTTGGGCTTAAGCTTTTTGAGATTTATTTGTATACCGGGTAAGGTTTTAGGGTTTTAGAGTCCATTAAGAGTTTTTAGGGACTATTTTTTTTGGACTCTCTAAAAGTGAGGGGTATTTTGAAACATTATTTGGTCTTGTTTGGACTTTTGTTGACCAAGATTGACTGGAGTTGACTGTAGATTTGACTTTTTCTGGCTTTGGCTTCCGGCTTTTGTACACTGCACATGATGATGATGATGGCGTGATGTCATCCTGTTCTCTTATCAATTCATTTGTGAATTGCAAATTCAGAATTTAACATAATTATTGGGTCGGGCTCATATACTTGGGCCAAAATCTTAGTGGACTGGTCCGGCCCGTTAAGATGGGTTACGGGCTGGCCCAATAAAATCTGAGGGCACCGTTGAACTCGTTTTCTCGCGCTCATTCCATTCTCATGCTCGGTTTTGTCCGGGTTCGTCTTTATTTTGTCCGGGTTCATCTTTATTTTGTCCTTTTCTTGATATCCGTACCTGCACATACACAAACACAAAAACAAGCATATATTTGCATTTTTCATTATGTTTTTGGTTATTTGAGGTCGTTTTATTAGGTAAAATATATATATAAAATAGCGAATACCAAATTCCCCCATACTAAAGTATTCCCGTGTCCTCACGCAATGTAATAAATACGCGCTTAAACTAAAAATTCCAATCCCCTCAAACTAATCACTTTGAAAAGTAATAAAGTGCTCATCTAAAGGAATTAAGGAATCAAAAGTTAAGAAACGCCCCGTTTTTCCATTTTCAATATTTTATTTTATTTTTTATTTATTTATTTTTTTATAACTTTCCATCACTTCATAACATTTTTTTTTAATTTTTTTTTTTATACTTAGGATCATAGAACAAATAAAATAAATTCATCGTCCCCAACTTTCACTTTTTCATACTAAGCTTAAAAACAAGATCATTGTCAAGTACAAATCATGACACTAACACTACTCATAAATATTAATTGTGTACTTACTTTTCTTCCCGCAAATCCTACTTTTGTATCTCAAAATTTTATTTTAGTCATATACCCGAAGGCTCTTTAAGACATGAATGGACCAATCTTAATTGCACCATATACCCTTAGGCTCTTTAAGGTACAAAATAAGACAAAAATTAAGCAACATTATTAAACCTCGGTCCTTTAGAAGGCTACAACATCGGCCACGCCTCCGGCAAGATGTAGCAAACATATTTTGACTTCGGTAACTTCCCGACTTTTTAAAAGGTTGTAACATCGGTTGTGAGCCGGCAAGATACAGCAAACTTTTATCAGTCTTGGATTATTATTGAATTCTACTTATCCCATATACCCTAAGGCTCTTTAAGGAATAAGCAAAATATTTATTAATGTGATACATATAGTATGCCAAATTAAGTATTCCTGATGTGTACTCATCCTAATCACAAAGGAACTAAAGAAAACTTCTATTAACTAATTATTAACCAAAAAACCGCACAACTCTATTTATTAAACAATTATATATAAAGGTGAAACAAGCTAATGGGAGAAAAAGCCACAATTAACACTTATGAGCTTGAAAGAAAACCAACTATTCTACGTTTAATGTCATGACTTATAAATAACACTATCATTTCTCGTTCTTCGCAATTTAAAATCTCTAAGAAAGAGATTCGCAAATACTTAGCCTATATAAAATCCAACTCGGCATATTTAAAATCTACTTGAGATTAGCACAAGTCTTCATTTACTAATGATTCAAGTCTAGCATGTTTAAAGTCTACATGAGACTAGCACAAACTATCATCATTAATTGTTAAGGGAGAAAGCTAGAACTCTACACGTTCGATCGGGTCAAAAATTACTTCTTATTCTTACCAACGGAAAACCTACATTCGTGTCTTAACACTTTTTTTTATATGACAAATAAGATCTTAAAATTTTAAAATTTTTGCTATTTTTGTGGGAAAACGGGTACGTGAGAACAAAACAATAAGCAGGTAACATCAAATCGATAGATTCCCTCCCTAAACTAAAACGAAACATTGTCCTCAATGTTTAAAGTCGGGTTCTACGAAAATCTAAGCCGTTTATGAATTATGCAAAGATAAACGTGAATCGATAAGATGAAAGGATATTGGATTTCCCCAAACTAATTTCAAACAAAGGATGAGAAGCTCGAGTGAAACGGGATACAACACCGGACACGAGAGGCTTCAAAAATTGTTGGGTTAATCCTGCAAAAATCACAACAAACAACAAACAACAAGAAACCGGAAGAGGATAGCACAACACATCACAACACATTAGATAGAAAATAGAAAGAAAATAGAAAGGATAAGCATGGGGTGAACTCCCACGAAGCGGCTTGTTTTTGGTCACCGAGTCGCAAGCTCGACTCGATCCCTGAATTAATTCGTCCTTAGGGAGAGCAATACTTAGAAACTTCCATTGAAAATGCCAATGGCTTATGAAACGTGACGATGCCGGGGTCAAAAACAAAATTCTCACTCCTAAAGGAGAAATTCAAAGGTGATTCCTTGGTGTAAGTGAAGTATGGAAGAAAAATCCAAATGATAAATGTGAAGGAATTGACATCTTCAACATTTAGGGATAACGACTTCTTGCTTTGGTAGAAATTGTCATTAAGCACAACATTCTTCAAACATTCATCTGGAGGTTTTGGCGGAGGCAAAAGAAATGACGGTTCTTTGAAAACTAAAAGCGTCTCGGAGGAAATGTTCTCTTTTAAATTCTCCTCCAATGTTACAAGATTTTTATCATGAATGACATGATAAACTAGTATACCTGGTTTGAATACTTTGTCCTCGTTTCCGAGAGAATTCAAGGTAACACTAGCCGACAACTCCGCAGTGAAAGGCGAGTCGGAATCTAACAAAGGAGATGGTAAAATACTTGATTCGGAGGAATCAAATGAAATGGTTAAGTCCTTTTTAAAATCCTTTGGTTTGGAAAAATGAGTAAAATCAATTGGATTATCAAAAGTGATTCTAATTGGCATGACAATGCTATGGATTGGAAAATCACTTGAAACTGCATTTTCTTTTTCCTTGATTTCTTCAACTTCTTGAGAAAAATGTTTTGGTTTTTGATGTAAGTAAGTTGCCAAGAGACAAATTATCTTTTTTCCTTATCGCAATTTGAGTCATCATTTTACACACAAAACGGACCAACGAGAAAAACATCGACGTCTTCCATGAACAAATCTTCTCTCCGGTGAGAGTAGGGGAAGTAGGATTGCTACTTGAAATTTCAAGGGTGGGAGGGAAATAGATCAATTCCCGGTGGAATGAATCTCTTTCAAGGATAAGCTTCTAATTCACATCCTCCGCGTAAAAGTAAGGTGTGAAGGAAGCAAGAAGACTTATCTCGGTGTGCTTATCGTTCTCTTCAAAGGAGGATTCCACGATGTAGATTTGAAATTGTATCGAATTTTGGTAAACTTGTGATAGTTTACTCATGAAAATCCTTCTTAATAGTCGAATCATCATTACCCGGTGGTAACGAATCAAGAGGAGCAAGTTCATCGGTGAACTTCTCAAATTTATCACTAGTCTTCACCGGAGAAGAACTAGGAAAAGGAGTATCGGATGAAATAGTGGTACTGCCACTAAACGGATCGTCTTTCGAAAAATCGATGATAGAAATGGTGTGAACATAATTCTTATCCTTGTTTTTCTCAGTATATATCAATAATGATATATAGAATGATAATGGCCCCGTGTAGGTAATTGCCATATACCTAGAGTTACAAATATAGTGCGTTTGGTTACCTTCGGCTAACACAAACGGGATTCGTCAATCCCGATAGGCCTATCCACAATATTCGCGTTCACACACAAGTGATTAATGGTCCATGATGTGGGGGACTTTATGGCATGAAGGGACTTAGACACAAGCAATAATATATTCAGGAAAGCATACAGTTTTGAAAGTAATTGTCCGTAAATAGATGTTTTAGCATGTATCTCCCTCGCAGGGTTTATAAAGCATGTAAATAAGTAAAAGCGAGGCTATGAACTCACCGTAGTGATCAGTAGTGGATTATAACGATAGATAGTGTATTGCGAGATCACGAGCTTTAACGATGACCTACGAAAATATAGTGATCGTGTCTTAGAATAAAGTACGATAATATAAAGTTATTAACTTTGATTATAATGTTGAACATAGATTCTTAAGTTGTTATATGAAGTATCCCTAAAGTTTCGTTTGGCTATTTGCCTTTTATAAATAACATCATACTATCGTTCGGGCTATCATAATTTAGAGGTCATGTAGTGAACGTATGAGGAGTCAGGACACTTTAAATCGTAAATCCACAACTCGTCGATACGACACCCCGGAGAGGCCTCATATGATTATGAAATTCCCTATTAATATAGTACTTGGTTCAATTTAATTACACAAGGTAAACGGGTCATATTTTTGATAATTGAATCATACCACTTCGGGTTTTATAAAAATAGCCAATTTACAAATTAAACCATCCCGGTTCAAGTAACCATATTTTCTAAACCGCAAGAGGTCTCGACTAGGTTTTTATATCCCCGAGACCATATTCAAGTCTACTATACAGATTTAGAAATCCCACTAATCCAATTTTTATGAAAAATGGTCAAATTGGTTGATACATCATTAAAGGTCATGGCTGTTTTTGGATAGCCAACATCAGTCCCGGTGAAATGGTCGTCATTTACAAACCGTAACTCTGATTAAGCTTAAACCAGTGATCATGGTTAGATATTTGAGTCCTCTACAACTTTTAGTTTTACATATTTAAGGGTCACTATACAAAAATCTAGAGATATCAGCCATTTACTACAGGTGTGCAGAATCTGCGCACCTTTGCCATTTCGACTATAACTAATTCATCCGACATCGAATCGGGTCGAGACACTTGGCAAAATGATCGCAAGACATAGGGCTACAACCTAGTATCTTTACTTAATACCCAAAAACTACTGATTTTGCCCAGATCCTATGATTTATCAACTGATCAGATTCTGAAAATTATAACTATGAACTAGGGCTTGTTTAGCTTGAATTTTTATAATTTAACAAATATGTATAACACATAATCATGTCATATTACTTATAAAACTTGTACAAGATATGTAGTATATCATAATGAATGAAAGACTTAAAAACTTAAACAAATTCTTTCAACTTCTTAGATGGAAAACACTAGAAACCCAAGAACACCAAGTCTTTCTATCACCAATAAGCCTTTCAATACTTCAACCCAACTTGTGGTAGCTTTATGAACCTTGTACTCTGGTCTTCTAATTCAGCCTTTGGTCTTGTGTAAGTCTTGTTGTAAGCTTAAAATCACCAAAACAACTTAAGAACCTTGCATAGCTTACTAAACTCTTCACTTTTGTAGTATAACTTATAGCTTGAAATCAAGAAATGGATTGTATATGGTGATGTGAAAGGGATGACACAAAAGAGAAATAAAAAGGGAGTTGGATTAGCTTTTGGTATTATGTTTTTATCATGTAGAGATTTATCTTATATATTATGCTAGGAAACTTAGTAGTAAAGAAAACAATGACATGTGTTGGTTTTAGATGACAAGGAGTACCACATAAGGACACATGGTCTTGTGGTGCCACATATACGCCACCTCATGGTGAGGTGGTGTGGTATTTGGTTTCTTGCTTGCTAAGATAAGTGTAGAGTTGCTTCATTGTGAAGTTATTACCTTACGGGTTATAATTTGGTCCCGGTAATTACTAATGTTAAGCCGTTAAGTCACGAAACTTAAAACCGGGTATCATAAAAATACTATGCTTATAAAAATGCTAAAACTTATCAATATACCCTAACTAAGTATATTAGATGAGTTATAAGTTTAACGGAGTATATAGACGTTGTTAAAACCTATAAATGTAGGTTTAAGTTTGTGTAAAATGTAAAATGTACAATGTTTACATAAAATATCAAAATAGCAATAGTATATACAAAATATGACTATAAGAAAATAAAATATCCATAACACCTAGACTAATCATAGTCTAATATTGTTTACGATTTGGTTTCCATGTTCCATGTAATTCAGGGCCTCGTCTTGAATTCCAACGTACTTGCACAATCGGGATACGGCTTTGTTTTAAACATTTGACTCACGTCTTTTTTTTTAATTAACAATGAATTTTAACGGTTACACGGAAGAGACTTAAACCAAATAATCAACTACTTCACGGTAGCTCTCAAAAATTGCTTTTCAAGGTGAGCCGTACTTCGTAGAGACACAAATGGCAAGTGTTAAATCTTTAGTTCGATTTGGGAACCAACAAGTTCACCGGAATTGATTATGATAATACCTCCGTTGAGAGTATTATATTTTGGTATTTTTACCAATTGGTGACTTTTATTTCTTTATTAAAAAGGAAGATTTTTTTTATATTTTTGATTTTTCTATTTTTTTTATCTTTTACTTATACTAAAAAGAAAAGGAAAATATTTTTTACTTTTTATATTTTATGATTTTTTTTGGATTTTTGAATTATAAAACAAGAATGAAACTTTCGAGGGTGAAAGGATCTTCAAACCAAATAAACTAAAAACGAAGGAATCTTAAACACTAGTCCCCGGCAGCGGCGCCAAAAACTTGGTGTGAAAGTTTTATACACAATAAAATACAATATAAAATAATATTCAAAAGAGCAATTAAGAAAATTCCCTAAGGAAAATTCACTCTCAAAAATATATATAATATAATATATAATACGTATATTTAACCGGGTAAATATGATCACCCGGGTCGTTTCCCCAACGACTAGTGAAATTGAAACCTTGTTTAAGCTTGGATTATGATTTGAATAAGCAAATGGATGATTTGATAATCTAAAACAACAAGTAAATTTGAACAATTAAAAGCAATTAAACAATTAAACAAATACGGGAAACAAATAAAACGCGACAATTAGGCAAGTACACTAAAAGTAATTCCTAAAAATGTAAACTAAATTTCTAAACCTAAAATAGAACAAAAGAAAATTTTAGGAAAAAGAAAAACGTTTTTTTCTTTGATTATTTTTGAATTTATGAATTAAAAACTATTTAAGTCTAATTAAATCCTAAAAATAAACAAAATAGAAAATAATTGAAATTATAATTTTACTAAGTAAAATAAGTAAAAAGAAAATTTTAGAAAAAAGAATTACTATTTTTGGCTTTTTAGATTTAAAGATATGACTTTTCTAAAATTTAAACTAATTAAAAACTTTTAAAAATATTAAAAATATAATCCTAAAAATTTTATAAAAATTAAACTAAATAAATAAAAAGTACAGAAATCTTATAAAAATAAAAGCCCTAATTTTTCACTTTTTATAAAACTTTAATTAAACTTATTAAAAACTAAAACCTAATTACTATTAAAAACTTAATTAAACTAATTAATACTTAACTAAGGACTTTACTAAGGACTAATGGTGTTAATCCTTGAAGGACTAACAATGCAATTACACTAACTGACAAAGGATCAACTAAGTTAACAAGCAAATATCAAAAATTACAAAACCTACCCTGAAACCTAACCCGATTTCAAACTAAGTCCATTTTAGGCTTAAAAATAAGTTGAAAATAAAAAGTGCTTTTCAGCAAATACTTAAAGAAGCAAAATTATAAAATAAGCTGGGGAGAACAACTTTAACAAAAGCACTATGGTCTGAAACCCACTAATAAGCTCTTAAACAGCTTATTTATAAGCTGTTCTCAGAAAGTGGCTTTTTCCTTTGGTTTTTACTTAACAGCTTGTAAAAAGCTCAAATGAAGCTTATATTTGAAAACAAAAGAAGTCTTAGGTAGCTTATAATGTGGATTACCTAGAAATGAAAAGCTAATTTTCCTAGAAACAATTTTAACCAACTGAAATTGATGATGAAAATGCTAAACTCAGGAAATGACTTAAAAAGTTTAAAAGTAAAATAAGCTCAAATGCTCAAAAAAACTAATTCAGAAGCTAAATTTTTGAAGATAACCTAACCATTAATCCCTAATGACAACCTACTATTCTGATTTTTTAATTAACAACAAATCTAAGCACTTAAGAAGAACCTAACTAAACTGCTTATTTTTGGTATGTTTTGGTTTTTTTATGACTTTTTGACAGCAAATTAAGCTAGGAGAATAAGCTAGAAAATAAAATGTAAGAAACATAATTATATTAAAGCTATAACTTAAATATAAAAATACTAAAAGATAAGCTATTAAATCCTAACATTGCTGGCTTAAATTGGGGCTTAAGTATCAGCGGTACTAACTAATGTTAGTACTGCTGGTGTAATTGGAAATACCACAAATACTCAAATGCAGGCTTCCTTAAGGGTTAACACTACTCTATACACTCTCAAATGAGTGTGTATAAACACAATGCAACCAAAATCCAAGCCTTAAGGGTTTTGGATCAAAAATTTCTATCAAGCAAAACAAGTAAAAGGCACAGGTACCCTGGTGCTGAGAAGAAAAATTAAGCCATAACCTTTTGAAAATTAAAATCTAACTTTTGAAATCTGTTTTCCTATTGATTTTAAGTGATATTAAAACTGACTCAAGTGTTTTGCACAAATTATATTGACTTTTTATGGTCAAACTTGCTTATGCCAAACACCCCTTTACAGATATAGTAGCTTATGATTAAGCTAACAAAATGAAAATCAACTTAATGAGACCTTAACCCCAGATTTTAAACAGCTAATATTAATCTTAATAAGCATTACTCAACAACTAAATAAGCAACAAAATTAGTCTTAAGCTATTTTACCTATTTTTTTTTTGGTTTTTCAAGGTTTTATAACAAGTGATTTATAAATCTATGATCTAAACTAAGAAAAGCAAAAACAGCTAAACTATTATGATTATTAAGCTAGATAAAACTCAAATAAGCACTAATAAGCCAATTAAATAAGCAAATAAGCAGATCTAAGTTTAGAAAGCAATTCAACTAATATTTAAAGCAAGAAATTAAAGGAAAACTTACAAGGCCTCTAGCTAAACAAGAGGAAACAAATTTGGCAGCTACAAGCTCCCTAGCTTATTAATAAGCTAGGGTAAAAGTCCATGGGATCTCATCCATAGCTAGACCCCCTTCCAAAAAGCTCATAATTCCATAAGTAAAGGTAAATTAATATTTAAGCTAATTTTAAGAAGAAAAGTATGATTAAAGAAGATTAAGCTCTATTATGAGCTTATAGACTCATTAGAGCTGAATTTGAGCTTATGAGGGCTTATTGAGTTTTAGCTTAATATTTGAGAATTTAAATGAGAGTGGTGTGAAAGTTTTATATACCTAAAATATATATATATATATAATATATTAATTCAAAGAGCAATTAAGAAAATTCCCTAAGGAAAATTCACTCTCAAATATATATATATATATAATATAATATATAATACGTATATTAAACCGGGCAAATATGATCACCCGGGTCGTTTCTCCAACGACTAGTGAAATTGAATCCTCGTTTTAGTTCGGATTCTGATTTGAATGAAGCAAAGATATTTTTGATAATCTATATCTACTAAATAAAAAACAACAATTAAAAATTTAACAATTAAAGGCAATTTAAGCAATTTAAACAAATACGGAAAACAAATAAACGCGACTAATAAGCAAATAAACTAAAATTAACTCCTAAAAATGTAAACTAAATTTCTAAACCTAAGATAGGACGAAAGAAAATTTTAGGAAAAAGAAAAAACTTTTTCTTTTGGTTTTTTAGATATGATTTTTCTAAAATTTAAACTAATCAAAAACTATAAAAATAATAAAACTCTTAAAAAAATAAAGTCCTAAAAATTTTATAAAAATTTCACTAATTAAAGAAAATGTGCAGAAACTTTCTAAAAATAAAAGCCCTAATTTTTACTCTTTAATTGAAGTCTAATTAAACTAATTAAAACGAACCCCTAATTATTAATTAAAATATTAAAACTAATTAAAACTTAACTAAGATTTAATAAAAGGACTAACAGTGCAATTACTAAAAGGACTAATGAAGTAAAACTCTTAACAGACAAAGGATTAACTGAGTTAACAAAGAAATTTAAGAATTACAAAAATAGTCCCTGAGGACCTAACCCGACTACAAGCAAAGTCCAATTATAAGCTCAAATTCTAAAAGTGCTTATCACTAAAAACTCGAAAGAGCAAAGTTGTAAAGGAAGCTAGTGGGAACAAAACTAATAAAAGCTACTTGGGCTGAAAATAACAAATAAGCTCAATAAGAGCTTATTTTTGAACTGACCTCAGAAAGGAGGGCTTAACCCTTGGTTTTACTTATTAAGCTCTAAAAAGCTTATTTTTAGCTCAAAATTAAAAAGGAAAGGCATTCTAAAAAGCTTATATGATGCTTAAGCTATTTCAAAAAAGAAACTAGAGCTAGAAATCCTTTTAAGCAACTGAAATTGAGCATGAACTAAGCAAACTCTGAAATCCAAAGTAATAAGCAAAAATCCAAATAAGCTAAAATCCTTAAAAAGCTAAACTAGACTCTAAAACTTTAAGGACTTATTAAACTACTTATAATCTATCTATTTAAGCTGTAAAATCTTAGAATCATAAGCTAAATTTAACAAATTAAAATCCTAAAATTCCTAGGTACTGTTTTTGGCTTTTTAACTTTTTGAAAGACTTTTGACAGCAAAAATAAGTAATGCTAATAAGCTAGAAAGTGAATTTTAAGACCTAATCTAACTTAAGCTATGCCTAAGCTATAATATATATGAAAATAAGAACCTAATCCCTACAATTATAAACTAAATTTAGCTCAAAAGTTCAGCAGTACTAACTGAAGTTAGTACTGCTGGTGCAAATTGCAATTTGCACAAAACTCAAATGCAAGTTTCCTTAAGGGAAAACCTGCTTACTACATACTCTATTGAGTATGTTAAAACACAAGTACAAGCACAAACTAAGCCTAAAAAGATTGATTCAAATTTTAGCAAACAAAGCAAAGGAAGAAGTCTCCCCTGGTGTAGGAACTTAAGTATGAGCCATAAACTGAATTTTAGCTAAATCTAATCCCTCAAATTAACTCAAATCCTAAACAAATGTGATAATCTAACCAATCAAAATGAAAACACAAATTTCTTTTGACTTTTAGAGGTCAAACAGTTCTAAACCAAACACCCATTTATACTAAGGACAGATTCAAAAGAGCTTAAGAGTTGGAAACTAATTAACAAGACTTGAATACCAGATGAAATCTAGCTTATAACTAACTTAATAAACATGATTAATCAACTAAATAAGCAATAATCAATGATCTACTCTATTTTCTACTATTTTTGGATTTTTATAGCTTTTTAAGACAAACATAAAGGCAACTAAGATTTATAATTAATAAGCTAAAGACAGATGTAAATTAATAACTAAAAAGCATAATGAGATAAGCAAAAAACACAATTAAGCATTTAAAATAAGCAAAATAGCAGTTAATACTATAAAGCAAATTTAAGCATCTAAAATTAGATACAAGAGAAAATGTAAAGGAAACTTACTTGACCTCTAGCCAAACAAGAGGAATTAACACAATTAAGCTGCTACAAGCTCCCTAGCTTATTAATAAGCTAGGGTATAAGTCCATTTTTGACCCTTCCATAATTGGTCAAACTTCCAAAAATTCTTAACACCCAAAAGCAAAGGTAATTAAGCTAGTTCTATGATTTGAATAGATAAATACTGAATTATGTTCTAACTTGAGCTTATGAAAAGTGACAGAAGTAATGAAGAGATTAAAAGAGCTTATTAGCTTATAAAAACAAATGAGAGCTTAGAAACTGAAAATATAAGAGCTTATGATAAAACTAAATTGCATTTAACAAAAGAAATTGATTACATTACTTTTTAAAGAAGGTTACAAATAACTGAAAATGAAATTACATGATTAAAATTTAAGCTTAAATTTAAAAGATACTATCTAATTCTTACTCCTACTCCTACCTAGATCGTCAATGTGTGTGAAGGAGGAGGCTATTTATAGCTAGTTGGTGAAGCTTCCAGACCTTCCTTGCTTCCCAAGCTCTTTTCAATCATGCCCGTTGGATTCTTCAATCATTGAGGAATTGTTGTAAGCCGTTGGATCACATATGTGCACATACAGATTGCCAGCGTGGCAATCCGTGATGTGACATATGTGTTACCTCTGTAAGTGATTAGAGAGATAAAAACCCCATCTCATTTGTGCTTCCCCATTGATGACGTGGCCTATGGCTTGAGAGTGAGCTAGTAAGGAGCTCTGATAAGACTGATTTGTCCTTGCCATTTTAGTGTAGACCTCTTGAATTGACTTAAGCACCCTCTAATTTTGATTTGCCCCTTGGTTTTAACTGCTTGGTGAAACGGGGGAGACGAATGAATAGTAACCAATGCTTCGCGCCTTTTTCTTCTTTTTAACTATGAAACGGGTAAAAGTCAGTTGTAACTTTTCCTTTTTGACACAAATAGTCCTTCTCTTTAGTTTTCTTATTTATAGTGTAAAATGAGTTTAGAAATTGGCAGTTTAGGTCCTTGTGGTTTATAAAAAGGAAAATGGACTAGGGTTTTGGGCTAAGTAATGGGCTTTGGATCCGGGTGAGGGTAACTTAGGGTTTTTAAGGCCCATTGAGGTGAGGGGCTATTTTTGGATTTTAGTGAAACTTTGAAGGTTAAAATGGAATATTGTGGGTCTTGTTGACTTTTGTTGACCATGTTTTGACTGCATTTGACTAAGGCTTGATATTTCTGGCTTCAGCTTTGATTCTTTGGCTTCTTTTTGCACTCTTCTAATTCTCGTGTCCGTGTTTGCTCATTTTTGACTGTTTTCTTATGATTTTAGATATATCCGCACCTGCACACACAAAACATAAATACAAGCATATTTTTGCCATTTTTGGTCTGTTTTGAGTTTAATTGGGTTATTTTAGGTACAAACGGATATGTGTATTCTACACTTATCAAAATTCCCCAAACTAAACGATTGTGTGTCCTCACGCAATATCACATGCCTTATAACCAAATACCTCTAAACTTCCCCAAACTAAACCTTTGAAAAGTAGCAAAGATTTTTGTTGAGAGAGTTAAGAGATCACAAGTTATAAAACACCCGACTTCCCATTTTCAAAGATTTTTCTCTTTTTATAATTTTTTCTCGATAATTAATTACCTATCTACAATTTATTTGTGTTGACATAATGTATTGTTTTCATTACCTCATTGGTAACTTTAAGGATCATAGAATAAAAACACAATTAAGTGTCTAAAAGATAACTTCATCATCCCCGATTTTTCACTTTTCCCATGCTAAGCCTAAAAATAAGATCATGTCAATAACAACAAGTCATGAAACTAACAGCTACTCAGTAAATACTAATTGTGTACTTACTTCATTTCTTCATCAGCAAATCCTACTTTTGTATCTTAAGATTTTACTTAAGTCATAGTATACCCGTAGTGCTCTTCGACTTCTTGTTTTTATTGAATATTTATTAATTCTCAAGAAATAAGCAGGCAGTAAAACCGGATAAAAAAACGCGTACATAATTAGCTCCTAGCCTTTTTCAAAAGATACATAAATGTCGAGCAAGAATAAAGTCCACATCGGAAGGCCAAACCAAAATTTTGTCATTTTATTAGGCTCCTTAGAAGCAAGGCATCATTCATGTCATATACCCTAAGGCTCTTTAAGACATGAATAGACCAATCTTATTTGCACCATATATCCTGAGGCTCTTTAAGGTACAAAATAAGACAAAAAAATTAAGCAACATTATTAAACCTCGGTCCTTTAGAAAGCTACAACATCGGCCACGCCTCCGACAAGATGTAGCAAACATATTTCGACTTCGGTAACTTCCTCGAACATTTTTAGAAGGCTGTGAACTATCGTAGTTGATGACTGCTCGGCACAGATACAACAAACTTTTATTAGTCTTGGATTATTATTGAATTCTACTTATCCCATATACCCTAAGGCTCTTTAAGGAATAAGCAAAATATTTCTATTTATGAGATACTATATATGCCAAATTAAGTATATTTATCCAGATGTGTTACTCATCCTAATCAAAAAGAACTAAAGAAAACTTCTATTAGCTAATTATTAACCAAAAAACCATACAACCTATTTATAAACAATTATATATAGGTGAAAAAACAGCTAATGGGAGAATACAGCCACCATTATTACTTATAAGCTATGAAAGAATCCAACTATTCACGTTTAATTGACATGGACTTATAACAACACTATCATTTCTTATTCATACGCAATTAAAAATCTCTAAGAAAGAAATTCGCAACACTTATCCATAAAGAAAGTCCACTCGTCATATTTAAAATATACTTGAATTAGCACAAAGTCTTCATTTACTAATGATTCAAAGACCTAGCATTTATAAAGTCAACGTGAGACTAGCACAAACATCCTCATTAATTGTTAAGGATGCGAAATGTGCTAAGAACTCTACACGTACGATCGGTCAAAAATTAATTCTCTATTATCATATCCAAAGCGTGAAAAACCTACATTTTTGTCTTAAACATTTAAAAAAAACATATTTGAACAAAATAACAAGACTGAAAAATTAAAAATTTTTGATCTATTTTGAGGGAAAACGGTACGTGAGAACAAAACATATGTAACAACATCAAACGATAGATTCTCTTCCCAAACTAAAACCAAACATTGTCCAACAATGTTTAAAGTCAGGTCTCAAAACGAAATCAAGAAAGCCGTTATGACGTATGCAAAGATAAACGTTAATCCGAACAGATGCAAGGATATGGGATCTCCCGAAACCAATTACACACAAAGGATGAGAAAGCTCGAGTGAAACGGGATAAATCAACCAGACACGAGAGGCTTCAAAGAAATTGTTGGGTCGATCCTACAAAATCACAACAAACAAGCAACAAACATCGAGAAAGGAAAGAGTTACAAGCCTCTCTCAACACAACACATTGGATAAGAAGATAGAAAGGAAATAGAAAGGATAAGCAAGATGTTGAACCCCACGAGCGGTTATTTTGATCACCGAGTCGACAAAGCTCGACTCGATCCCTGGAATTCTGGAGTTGTCACCTTAGGGAACAGACAATCATGGAACACTGTGCGTTGTCTACATACCACTATGGCTTCTATGAAACGTGACGATGCGAGGGGTAAAATGAGATCTTCACTCCCTGGTGGAGCCATATAAAAAATAAAAGAGAAACTTTAGGATAAGTGAGAAATGTAGAAATTTACGTGAATGGTAAATGTAAGGAAGTCGTCCGTTCTTTCACATTTGATGACAGAAAAAAACTATATGTTGTGACATACTCTCACATGGTTCAAAAGATTTTACATCATTTATTAAAGCATTCCAGACACTCACATCCCAGTGTTGTTCTGGGTAGGTAGGAACTAGATGTACATGATTGGATTATCAAAATGAAATGAAGCGTCCATTACTCCACAGTATTGAAGAGAGTAATTAGCATGAGTAGTGGTTCCTATGATCTCACAATCGAGCGTGGACTCTTCCAGGAATTGGATCGCTAAAAAGAGACACCAGTAGATTTTCCGGGTAAGAATTAGATCTCGAAAACTCAAGAAAGAGAAGTAATGGACGTATACACATGATCTATAACGGGAACTTTAGGATTGTCTACATCAAAGATTCGATATTAGAAATAAGACGACTAACGTTCAACAATTACTTTCTCTACAGGTACGATGGTAAACGTCTCGTTGGAGATTTGATCAGATCTACATGTCTTCTTGAAATCAAAACTCTTTTTCTTCTTGATTGACATCATCTAAGCTAACGTACTCGATATCCTCAAAATCATCGTCATCACTCGAAGTATCATCATTTTGATTAAAGTCGGCTTCAACAATTCCTGGTGGAATTGGAGCAATATGAGCGAGTTTACGGCCGAAATCCTCGAAAATAGGATCGATCTTAGAAGAATAAACAATCGAGGTATCTCGGTTAATCAAAGATTCCACAAGTTCGGACTCAACATTAACACGATTATTATCACAATTAGGCACATCACACATATCGTCGGAAATACCCTCGAACTCACTTGGGATTGGGACAAGGTTCTCAACACTAGACTTTATTACTTCGTCCGATTCCGTTGCCGGAATAGTGTCGAGATGCTCATCCCCCATATTTAGAGAATTATTAGGCTCCTGGATCGGTAAGTCGGTTGTGATTGCTAAAGGAATATAATCATCCTCGTCATCACAAGTAACAGAAAGCATGTAACGACAGGCAGCAGCATACTTTTCATCTTCATAAGCTTTCTCCTTTTTTCGAACTTCGCTTCCCCATACATTAAATCTTGCTTAAGTTTTCGGATTCTAATCTCACAATCTCTCTTATATTCTTCATCAATCTCCTCGCCTCGAAATCTTCTAATACCCAAATCATTCTTGATTTCTTTAATTTCACGATCAACCAATTGCTGTTCATGCATCATTTCCTCGATACTCATATTCTCTTTAACCGTTTGTTCTTCCGCGATTTGCTTTTTTAATTCCTTTAACATTCTTTGATATCGTTAATTCTTCAAAAGTGGGTTAAAGCTCTTTAAGAAATTTTTATCAAGGGTCTTTCTTGCAACAAATCGATGGAGTTCTGCGGAGGATGTTGGTGATTAAAAACCAGAAATAATCACAAACCACTTAGATAAGGTGCATAGCAAGTTTCATTGATCGGAGACTTGACATTGAGTAATCAAAATGAATGATCTCCGCAATAAGCACAACAAAGATATTTGTTGAGAATGTGAACTATGTGAGAATTTTTGATGGAATCAATGCGATTATTACATTATAAGGTTTATGAGCGATGTGTTAAACCGTCTCCTGTTCATCAGACAAACGGAAAACTTGGTAAACATCATAACCATAATGACATTATTTCCCACAAAAGACTCACTACAAGGAAGTTCTTAAACTTGAGGGAGTTAGTTAGAGTTTTGGAGTAAGAAACAATTGGAGAATTATCGAAAGAATTCGGGTTTGGATCATAAGCGAATGAATTTTTAGCTTCATAATTGCATGTCGGGTGAACAATTGGTCAAAATCTGTGGGAGCTCATTAATGTTTAGATTGCTTTGTATTCGGATTAGAGAAATCGGAACTTGATGGTGACAATTATAACCGTAAATGAGCACCTTACCACACAGATTACAAATGCCCTTGTCTACAAAAAAAATTCCAACGTAATTGAAACACCAGCACTCATAACAACAATTATGGTCAATTTGTAGAGGTTCTTGCGAAGATTTTTCACCGGGGTCTTGATTGATAATGATTGGCTCTCTAGGAGCATTAACATCGTTGGTATTGTCATCGGATAATTCAGAAGTATTTTGAAAGTTTTCAACACAATACGCAAGCAAATTCTTCATCTATACTATTTCTTTTGCGTAAAAATGTCACATCCACGTTACAACAAACTCGAGGTACCCGATTAAAAAACCTGGGTTCCACAACTTCTGCACATATGAAACGGAGAAGAGTCGAGTACCGGGAACAAAATCTTTGTCTTCAAGATTCCCTATCGAACAACATTCCTAGTGTTACAATCTTCCCACAAGCGACATTCCTTGCTAGAGCGATAGTTGAGATTTGAACGATGAGTCCGCCATAAGAATTAAAACAATTAAGAAGGATTAGGAGGGAAAAGAAATTAAATGGATAGATGTGAAGTAAAGACGAGAAATTTATTGTTGTTTATGATTTTTTTTTCGAGTTCTTTAAACAACATAATAGTATTATATCATTATTAATGTAATTTGATATTTTGATTTAAACAAGATTACGGTTACACGAAGCGAGACGTTAACCCAAACAGTAATCAACTACTGTCACGGTGCGTGCTCTTGGAAAATTGCTTTTCAAGGTGATCCGTAGACTCTTCGTAGAACACAGCAATGGTTAAGTGTTAATCTTTATAGTAGCTGATTTGGGATCCAACAAATCACTCGGAAATTACTAATATGGAGAACAGCCGAGCCGTTTAGCATTGTATTAGGTATTTTGTTGATTTATTACCACTATTGTGGGTGACACTTTTATCTTTAATTAAAAAGGGAAATTTTGTTTTTATACATTTTTGATTTCTAATTTTTTTAGCTACATATATTATATTTATACTAAAAAAGAAAAAGAAAATAAGTTTTTGTTGTACTTTTTATATTTTGGCGTGATTTTTTTGGATGTTTGGGAGGAATTATAAACAGGCGATGTAAACTTCGAGGGGGACAGAATCTCTCGAACCAAATCAACTACACTAAAACGAAAGAATCTTGACACTAATGGGCTCCCGCAGATGATGCGGCGCCAAAAACGCGAGGATTGGGAGCATTTTTTATACACGTACAATATATCACGTCAATATAAATAAATTTCTCTAAGTAATTAATCAAATTATCAAGTTAGCAGAGGGCACTCTGAGTAAAATTCACACTCAAAAATAATATTATCTAGATAATTTATATAATAACTTATATTAACAGCAGCTCGGTTATCAAATAATTGATCACCCGGTATCGTTTCCTCCTTTCCTTGCCTTCTCCGCCCCAACGACTAGTGAAAGCTTGAAACCTCGTTTAAGTCCGTGGATTTAAAGTCTTGAATGAGTAAATTGATGTGACATTTGATTAATCTAAAGCAACATATATAAAAAGACAATGTGAGAGATAAACTCGATTAAACCGTATGATACTGGGAACGAAATACAAAAATGCGACAAAAAAAAGTGGCGCAAAGAAGAACTAATTTTATACCTGGCCCCTCACAAAAAGGAGTATACTAAAAGTTCTATTAACCTAAGATAGGACAAAAGCTCGAAATATATCAGAAAAAAGAAAACAACATTTTATTTTTATTTTTGAGAATTTAATATGAAGTGAAAAACCACACTTTTTACTATATTGAATTAGAAATCTAAAAAAAAATATTAAAATAGAGTCAATATTGGAGAACATAATATTTATTCCTAAGTAAATTAAGTAAGAAAAAAAATTTAGAAAAAGGAAATTACTATTTTTGGATTTTTAGATTACAAAAATGATTTTATAAAATTAAAAAAAATAAAAAATATAAAAAAACTATTAAAAATAAAGTCCTAAAAAATTTTATAAAAAATTTACACTAAATAAAGAAAAAGTTGGCAGAAATTTTATAAAATAAGTGTGGAAATAATCCCTAATTATTTTAACTCTTTAATTAAAGTCTAATTAATCTAAATTGAAACAAACCCAAATTATTAATTAAAATAATAAAACTAAATTAACTTAACTAAGATTTAATAAAGGAACTAACAGTGCAATTACTTAAATAGGACAAATTAACGAGACGATAAAACTCTTAACAGACCAAATGATGAACTGTGTAAACAAAAAAAATTTAAGAAATTACACAAAAAGAATGAGTCCCTGAGGACGCTCTAACCCGATCTACAAGCAAAGTCCAATTAAAAAGCTCAAAATTCTAAAAGTGCTTATACACTAAAAGTCCATCGAAAGAGCGAAGTTTGTAAATGGAAGCTGGGGAACAAAACTAATAAAAGCTACTTGGGCTGAAAATAACAAATAACTCAATAAGAGCTTATTTTTTAACTGACCTCAGAAAGGAGGGCTTAACCCTTGGTTTTACTTATTAAGCTCTAAAAAGCTTATTTTTAGCTCAAAATTAAAAAGGAAAGGCATTCTAAAAAGCTTATATGATGCTTAAGCTATTTCAGTAAAGAAACTAGAGCTAGAAATCCTTTTAAGCAACTGAAACTGAGCATGAACAAACAAACTCTGAAATCCAATATTAATAAGCAAAACAAATCCGAAATAACTAAAATCCATAAAAAAGCTAAACTAGACTTTAAAACTTTAAGGACTTATTAAACTACTTATAATCTATCTATTTAAGCTGTAAAATCTTAGAATCATAAGCTAAATTTAACAAATTAAAATCCTAAAATTCCTAGGTACTGTTTTTGGCTTTTTAACTTTTTGAAAGACTTTTGACAGCAAAAATAAGTAATGTTAATAAGCTAGAAAGTGAATTTTAAGACCTAATCTAACTTAAGCTATGCCTAAGCTGTAATATATAGGAAATATGAGTCCTAATCCTACAATTATAAACTAAATTTAGCTCAAAAGTTAAGACAAACTAACGTGAAGTTAGTAAAAAAACCTTTCGCTTGTAGCAAAATTTTGCAATGTGCACAAAACTCAAATGCAAGTTCCTTAAGGGAAAACCTTCTTACTACATAACTCTATTGATATGTTAAAGCACCAAGACAAGCACAAACTTAAGCCTAAAAAGATTTGATTCAAATTTAAAAGCAAACAAAGCAAAGGAAGAAGTCTCCCCTGGTGTAGGAACTTAAGTATGAGCCATAAACAGGATGATTTAGCTAAATCTAATCCGGCTCAATATTAACTCAAATCCAAAACAAATGTGATAATCTAACCAATCAAATATGAAAACAGACCAAAATTTCATTTGACTTTTAGGGAGAAAGGTCAATACAGTTACTAAACCAAACACCCATTTATACTAAGGACATATTCAAAAGAGCTTAAGAGTTTGAAAACTAATTAACAAGACTTGAATACCAGATAAAATCTAGCTTATAACTAACTTCATAAACATGATTAATCAACTAAATAAGCAATAATCAATGATCTACTCTATTTTCTACTATTTTTGGATTTTTTTATAGCTTTTTAAGACAAACATAAAGGCAACTAAGATTTATAATTAATAAGCTAAAGACAGATGTAAATTAATAACTAAAAAACATAATGAGATAAGCAAAAAAACAATTAAGCATTTAAAATAAGCAAAATAACAGTTAATATTATAAAGTAGATTTAAGCATCTAAAATTAGATACAAGAGAAAATGTAAAGGAAACTTACTTGACCTCTAGCCAAACAAGAGTGAGAAATAAACACAATTTTAAGAGCTGTTTACAATCGCTCCCAGCTATTAATGTTAAGCAAGGGTATAAGATCCATTGTCTAACCCCGTACCATAAATTGGTTGTTCAAACGTCCAAAAATTCACACTATAACTACCCAAAAAGCACAAGGTAAGTTAAGTTAGTTCTATGGATTTGAATAGATAAATTATTCGGAATTAAGTTCTAACTTGAGCTTATGAAAGCGGACAGAAGAAATGAAGGAGGAATAAAAGAGCTTATTAGCTTATAAAACAAATGAATTCTTAGAACTTAAAAAAAAAAAGAGCTTATGATAACACTAATTGCATTTTAACAAAAAAATTTGATTATAATACTTATTAAGAAACAGTTAACAAATAACTATCAGAATGAAATTACATGGCGCAAATTTAGGCTTAAATTTAAAAGATACTATCTAATATCTTACTGCACAACTCCTACCATCGATCGTGAATTGTGTGTGAAGGAGGATACTATTAAATATCTAGTTGGTGAAGCTCCAGACCTTCCTAGCTTCCAAGCTCTTTTCAATCATTGCCCGTAGATGGATTCTTCAATCATTGAGTAATTAGTGTAAGCCGTTTGAGGATCACATATGTGCGACACACGGATCCCAGCGTGGCAATCCGTGATTGATGACATATGTGTTACTCTGTGAGTCATTAGAAAGAGATAAAAAACCCATCTCATTGTACTCCCCATTGATGACGTGGGCCTATACTTAGAGTGACTAGTGAGGAGCTCTGATAAGACTGATTTGTCCTTTTGCCATTATTAGTGTAGACCTCTGTGAAAAAAACTTAATCACCCTCTAATTTTTGATTTGCCCCATTGGATTTAACAGCTTGGTTAAACGGGGGAGGACGAATGAATTATAACCAATGTCTTCGCTGCCTTTTTTCTTCTTTATAACCTATGAAAACGGGTAAAAGTCAGTTTAAACATTGCTTTTAGACACAAATAGTTCTTCTCTTTGGTTTTCCCTTATTTATAGTTTAAAATGAGTTTTAGAAAAATTGGCATTTAGGTCCTTGTGGATTAATAGAAAGGAAAACGGACTAGGGTTTATGGGCTAAGTAATTGGCTTTTGGATCCGGGTGAGGGTAATCTAAAGGGTTTAATAAGGCCCATTGAGTGGAGGGGCTATTTTTTGGAAATTTAGTGAAACTTTGAGGTTTAAAATGGGAATATATGGTCTTTGTGAATTTTGTTGACCAAGTTATTACATGCATTTTGACAGAGGCATATGATATTTCCGAGGCTTCCGGCTTTTTGAACATTTCTTTGGCCTTCCTTTTTGCACTCTTCTGATTCTACGTATTGTCCGTGTTTGCTCGTATTTTTTTGTCGCGATGTTTTATCACTTGATTGATTTTTTATACTTATATTTTCACGCACCTGCAACACAATAAAAGCAACAAATAACAAGCAAATTTTTGCCATTTTTGGTCTATATTGAGTTTAATTGGGTATTTAGGTAACAATACAGATATGTGTATTCAACACTTAATCACTAGATCCCAAGATCCCATACTTACAAACTTTTACTAGTCAAGTGGCAATAATATGAACACACATTATACAATACTATACCATCGTTTGACATAAGATGTTATCAACAATCTGATTCGAGTTATCCATTCATATAAAACTTCCATGTCTTCTAAGCTCTTGCATTAGTCTCTAAACTTCCTTGTTCCTTCCTTATTTTTGCGATTTTTCTAAACTCTTTGTTTAGATTATTATACCATTATCTATAACTGTTTGGGTTTTTAGAAGACTTTACAACTTACTGCAGCTTTATAGGGGTTTTGGAGGTTAATTTGGATTTACAACATTGGTGCTGGTTAGTATTGAGACCTTTAATAGCTGCTGTCTAGAAAGAAAAAAGAATATATCTAAGGTCTTTTAGTACGTAAGTGTATTAGTTAGACTGTTGAACGGTGTCAGTGTGATTTCAATTCTGTCCATTACATTAGTATTTATAGTTAAATTTAGTAAAGTTAGTGCTATAATAGATAGTAAGTTAGGCTGCTATCATTATAATAATTAGTGCTTTAAAGGAGATATGCATTAGTTAAAATTAGGAATATAATATGCATTATCTCCATTAGACCGTTTTGTAAGCCCATTTAGGGTTTTCCTTAGGTGTATAAAAGGAACCCTAGGCATAGTTATATCATATATAGACAAAAGAGATCAATTAGTAACTATAGCGTTGTATACCTAGTACGATTCAAGTATAAATATAAAGTGTGTGTTTGTAGAAGATCACTTGTGTTTCTTAAATACTGTTCTTCTTAGGAATTGTTGATTAGTTTCTGTTAAATCAATAGTGTTCAATTAGTAGTATTCATTATTGTTTCTTGGATTATCTAAAGTAACAAACCCTTATGTGCAAGGCTCAAGGTTCAAGACTATATCTGTATCATAATGAGATCCAACAAAGTGGTCTAATCAATCTGATGGTCGAGTTTATGAGTATAGATAGTACTGCTGAATAAAAAGAACTTCAATTATATGCTAGTTATCAGATTTTACAATCAAACCAGACAGAGTGGACATAAAGATCAAGACTACTCTTCCACAACTATAACAGCAATGAAAATCCCTATCATCAATAAGGAGAAATGCTAATTGGAGCAATGCGAATGAGACAATATATCTGCCACATAGGATCATAACCTATGGGATTAATTGTTTCGGAAGATCTCCAAGAAGAAGCTTGCACCACAGGAGAACAATCAGTTCCACCTATTTCCTAAGGACTGTGTTCCAGACAACTCACAAACACATAGACTCAGTAAAGAGTTAAGAGCGGCGAACTTGCTTCTTTAAAGGCAAAACCTGATGAATCTATCTCCTTAATGTATTTTCATAATTTTCCAGAAGCTAAATCTCTCTGGGCCTCGCAATACAAAAAGTCAATGGTGGTTTGAGGAGCAATGATGAATCCAAAAGCAGATGCAGAGGAATGATTTTAACAAACATCATTTGAAAACTTAATCCATTGCACCCCAAATGACAGTCCGGAAAAGGCTTTATGATAGTTTCAAACACTCATAATGCCAATTAGGTTCATGCTGACTTGCCAGTTATCCAAGGAAGAATCAACCAAAAGTTCCTAAGAAGATCTTCCTCCTTCATGGAGTCAAATTGCTTTAGATGAATTAGAAATAAGGTTTATTTGTTTTTGTTTATTAGTAAGGTTGGTTGAAGTGTGGTGGGGGGGGTTTTTAGTACTGATGTTGTGTTGTGGTTGATGATTGTTTTGTTTTCCATGACAAAGAGACTAACAGAAAATTTGATGATATCTACAACAAAAAATCTTAGGGTCTAGAAGAATGAGATCAAATGTCTTCGAAGTTCCACATCTAATTCCTCAGAATTTTGGCTTTCAATTTCTTCTGATAATCACAAAGCACACTAATGAAGTTATACTCGCCAATGTAAATTTTTTAAGGAGTGTTAAGTACTAGCTTGGATGTTGAACTAGTTCCACGAAGTCAGGGATACAATCTCCTCCAGGGTACTGATGAAGTAATATTCTCTATCTTAGTATGCAAACAGACAATGAGTCCTCTACTTGATAATGAGGATTTGCAGTAGATTGATCAAGATGACTTGGAAGAATTGGATATTAGATGGCAAGTAGCCATGTTGACTATTAGGGTGTAGAGATTCATTCAGAAGACAGTAAGGAACTTGGATTTCAAAGGAAAACAACCTGTTACCTTTGATAAGTCAAATGTTGACTGCGACAACTATACCAGGATAAGGGCATACTTTACTTAAGACATGCGATCTACAACTGTCACAATAAAGGGAATTTTGCTAAGGAATGCAAATCAGGAAGGAACCAAGGGAAAAGATCTTATGGTGATAAAGGCAAAAGGAATGCAACAACAAATGAACCATCATCACAAGCACTGGTGGATCAAGATGGTCTAGGAGGCTATGACTGGAGCAATGATTTTGATGAACCAGTTAATTATACTTTAGTGGCCATCTCCTCCTCAAGCTTATCAAGTTCTTCTGATAATGAGGTACAAAACTGTTCTAAACAATGCCTTGAATCTTTTAAAACTATTCAAAAGAACTTTGATAGTGAAAGAGAAAAACATAATAGACCCAGACTAGAAATTCAGGGTTATGAGTTAGCCTTAGAATCTCTAGAATCTAGAATTCTTGGACCTAAAAAGAATGAACTGGCTTGGGGTGAAAAATATGAGTTCCAAAACTATAAGCTTAAGTGTAGAGAAGTAAAAATAGACAACCTTAAAATGGAACTAGAAAAAGTCGTTAAGGAAAGAGATGAGTTGAAAGTTAAGATAGAAAAATAGGAAGAATCTTCCAAGGGTCTTAATAAAATACTCAATAGTCAAATGAGTGCTAAAGATAAAATGGTTTAGGATATGGCACACAATTGGATGAAATAAGTAACAAATCTAAAACTGATAGTGAGATTAGTATGAGTGTTTTTGAGGTCAGATCAAGTGATGAAGAGATCACACCAGCAAATGATAGGTTCTCCAAAGCAGATGGGTATCATGCTGTTCCCCCTCCTATAACAGGGAACTTCCTAACCCCAAGAGCTGACATATCATTTGCAGGTTTAGATGAATATGCCATTAGAAAGAAAATCATTGAGTCAAAAACTGATACTAGTAAATCTAAAACTAGTGAGACTGTAGGTAAAACAAATGAAGTAAACATAGAAAAACCTAAGTCAGTCCATGAATCAGTTGTGTCTAAACCAAAGATTAACAGAGACAAAGTCATCATTGAGGATTGGAACTCAGATGATGAGGATGATGTGTCTGCTGTAAAAATAGTTAGTCCTGTTAAGACTAATGAGACTTGTGGAGTTTGTTAAGACTCCTTAGATAGTTTATAACTCAAGATTGTTTAGATCTCATCTAGGATTAACAATAACAAAGTTCATAAAATATGTATAGCGGAATTAACATAAGAACAATGATATTGTAACAAGGTTTTACCAAACATTCACCACAGCCCCAATATTATTTGATCAAGATAATACGGTTACATCAATGAACTGTAATAGGGATCAAGGAAAACCTTGATTACCTTGAGGCTACACCAACTCTATACTAGACGTCTACATCTTCTTGTGTACACACACACACTTTTCTGGATGATTAAAACTATGTGTCTATGATCTCTTTATATAGGGAGAGATCATGACTTACAAAGGAAGATAATAAATATAATAAGGAAACTAAATCTTTTAATCTTTATCTTTATTCTTCTTAAGCATGTCTTTTAGTATCTTCTAATATCTTCCATCTTTTGTAGAATATACTCCACCAGCTTGAAGAATCTCTTATTGTCGATTTAGGCCCTTTTCCTTTAAGTCCTTCTTGTTTCATTCTTGTTTTGTCTCATCAAATCAAATATAATTCCTACCAATCTTCCCCTAGTTGATAATGACAAAACTAAATAAGCACGAACTTCCCCTGAAGTTAATATACGAATGAAACTTCCCCTTAAACTACCAAGGATCTACAAGTTACAAATCATTAAATCTTCAACCCCCTTTTTGTCATCATCAAATAGGAGACTAAAGTATGCAACTTTGATCTTCACAACTACGAACCACTATCACACTTCTAATTCAGACTTCTAACAACTCAAATTGCCCACCATTATGCACCATAAGAAAAATGAACTTGAGCA